>JBBPBR010001572.1:0-19213 GCA_037974775.1 Cicer pinnatifidum | reverse complement strand
AAAATGACCTAAATATTAATTCAATGACACAAACAAACTTATCGGATGCACAAGATTGGTTAAAAACCCTAATTGGACAAGAATAAGCCTAGGGAGGACGAAAATGACCTAATTGATCATCCAATGACACAAACACACCTATTCGATGCACAAGATTGGTTAAAAACCCTAATTGGACAAGAATAAGCCTAGGGAGGACGAAAATGACCTAATTGATCATCCAATGACACAAACACACCTATTGGATGCACAAGATTGGTTAAAAACCCTAATTGGACAAGAATATGCCTAGGGAGGACGAAAATGACCTAAATATTAATTCAACGACACAAACAAAGTTATTGGATGCAGAAGATTGGTTAAAAACAATAATTGGACAAGAATAAGCCTAGGGAGGACGTAAATGACCAAATTGATCATCCAATGACACAAACACACCTATTGGATGCACAAGATTGGTTAAAAACCCTAATTGGACAAGAATATGCTTAGGGAGGACGAAAATGACCTAAATATTAATTCAATGACACAAACAAACTTATCGGATGCACAAGATTGGTTAAAAACCCTAATTGGAAAAGAATAAGCCTACGGAGGACGAAAATGACCTAATTGATCATCCAAAGACACAAACACACCTATTGGATGCACAAGATTGGTTAAAAACCCTAATTGGACAAGAATATGCCTAGGGAGGACGAAAATGACCTAAATATTAATTCAATGACACAAACAAAGTTATTGGATGCACAAGATTGGTTAAAAACTCTTATTGGACAAGAATAAGCTTAGGGAGGACGAAAGTGACTTAACTGATCATCCAATGACACAAACACACTTATTGGATGCACAAGATTGGTTAAAAACTCTAATTGGACAAGAATAAGCCTAGGGAGGACCAGAATGACCTAATTGATCATCCAATGACACAAACACACCTATTGGAAGCACAAGATTGGTTAAAAAACCTTAGTTGGACAAGAATATGCCTAGGGAGGACAAAAATGACATAATTGATCATCCAATGACACAAACACACCTATTGGATGCACAAGATTGGTTAAAAACCCTAATTGGACAAGAATATGCCTAGGGAGGACGAAAATGACCTAATTGATCATCCAATGACACAAACACACCTATTGGATGCACAAGATTGGTTAAAAACCCTAATTGGACAAGAATATGCCAAGGGAGGACGAAAATGACCTAAATGTTAATCCAATAACACACATGAACTTATTGGATGCACAAGATTGGTTAAAAACCCTAATTGGACAAGAATAAGCCTAAGGAGAACGAAAATGACCTAATTGATCATCCATTGCCACAAACACACCTATTGGATGCACAAGATTGGTTAAAAACCCTAATTGGACAAGAATATGTCTAGGGAGGACGAAAATGACCTAAATATTAATTCAATGACACAAACAAAGTTATTGGATGCACAAGATTGGTTAAAAACTCTTATTGAACAAGAATAAGCCTAGGGAGGACGAAAATGACTTAACTGATCATCCAATGACACAAACACACCTATTGGATGCACAAGATTGGTTAAAAACTCTAATTGGACAAGAATAAGCCTAGGGAGGACGAAAATGACCTAATTGATCATCCATTGCTACAAACACACCTATTGGATGCACAAAATTGGTTAAAAACCCTAATTGGACAAGAATATGCCTAGGGAGGACCAAAATGACCTAAATATTAATTCAATGACACAAACAAAGTTATTGGATGCACAAGATTGGTTAAAAACTCTTATTGGACAAGAATAAGCCTAAGGAGGACGAAAATGACCTAATTGATCATCCAATGACACAAACACACCTATTGGATGCACAAGATTGGTTAAAAACCCTAATTGGACAAGAATAAGCCTAGGGAGGACGAAAATGACCTAATTGATCATCCAATGACACAAACCCACTTATTGGATGCACAAGATTGGTTAAAAAACCTAATTGGACAAGAATATGCCTTGGGAGGACGAAAATGACCTAAATATTAATTCAATGACACAAACAAACTTATTGGATGCACAAAATTGGTTAAAAACACTAATTGGACAAGAATATGCCTAGGGAGGACATAAATGACCTAATTGATCATCCAATGACACAAACACACCTATTGGATGCACAAGATTGGATAAAAACCCTAATTGAACAAGAATATGCCTAGGGAGGACGAAAATAACGTAAATAATAATTCAATGACACAAACAAACTTATTGGATGCACAAGATTGGTTAAAAACCCTAATTGGACAAGAATAAGCCTAGGTAGGACAAAAATGACCTAATTGATCATCCAATGACACAACCACACCTATTGGAAGCAGAAGATTGTTTAAAAACCCTAATTGGACAAGAATATGCCAAGGGAGGACGAAAACGACCTAAATGTTAATCCAATAACACAAATGAACTTATTGGATGCACAAGATTGGTTAAAAACCCTAATTGGACAAGAATAAGCCTAGGGAGAACGAAAATGACCTAATTGATCATCCATTGCCACAAACACACCTATTGGATGCACAAGATTGGTTAAAAACCCTAATTGGACAAGAATATGCCTAGGGAGGACGAAAATGACCTAAATATTAATTCAATGACACAAACAAAGTTATTGGATGCACATGATTGGTTAAAAACCCTAATTGGACAAGAATAAGCCTAGGGAGGACGAAAATGACCTAATTGATCATCCAATGACAGAAACACACCTATTGGATGCACAAGATTGGTTAAAAACCCTAATTGGACAAGAATATGCCTAGGGAGGACGAAAATGACCTAAATGTTAATCCAATGACACAAATGAACTTATTGGATGCACAACATTGGTTAAAAACCCTAATTGGACAAGAGTAAGCCTAGGAAGGACAAAAATGACCTAATTGATCATCCAATTATACAAACACACCTATTGGATGCACAAGATTGGTTAAAAACCCTAATTGGACAAGAATATGCCTCGGGAGGACGAAAATGACCTAAATATTAATTCAATGACACAAACATAGTTATTGGATGCACAAGATTGATTAAAAACCCTAATTTGACAAGAATAAGTCTAGGTAGACGAAAATGACCTAATTGATCATCCAATGACACAAACACACCTATTGGATGCACAAGATTGGTTAAAAACCCTAATTGGACAAGAATAAGCCTAGGGAGGACGAAAACGACCTAATTGATCATCCAATGACACAAACACACCTATTGGATGCACAAGATTTGTTAAAAACCCTAATTGGACAAGAATAAGCCTAGGGAGGACGAAAATGACCTAATTGATCATCCAATGACACAAACACACCTATTGGATGCACAAGATTGGTTAAAAACCCTAATTGGACAAGAATATGCCTAGGGAGGACGAAAATGACCTAAATGTTAATCCAATGACACAAATGAACTTATTGGATGCACAAGATTGGTTAAAAACCATAATTGGACAAGAATAAGCCTAGGGAGGATCAATGTAACCTAATTGATCATCCAATGACACAAACACACCTATTGGATGCACAAGATTGGTTAAAAACCCTAATTGGACAAGAATATGCCTAGGGAGGACGAAAATGACCTAAATATTAATTCAATGACACAAACAATGTTATTGGATGCACAAGATTGGTTAAAAACCCTAATTGGACAAGAATAAGCCTAGGGAGGACGTAAATGACCTAATTGATCATCCAATAACACAAACACACCTATTGGATGCACAAGATTGGTTAAAAACCCTAATTGGACAAGAATAAGCCTAGGGAGGACGAAAATGACGTAATTGATCATCCAATGAAACAAACACATCTATTGGATGCACAAGATTCGTTAAAAACCCTAATTGGACAAGAATATGCCTAGGGAGGACGAAAATGACCTAATTGATCATCCAATGACACAAACACACCTATTGGATGCACAAGATTGGTTAAAAACCCTAATTGGACAAGAATATGCCTAGGGAGGACGAAAATGACATAATTGATCATCCAATGACACAAGCACACCTATTAGAAGCACAAGATTGGTTAAAAACCCTAATTGGACAAGAATATGCCTAGGGAGGACGAAAATGACCTAATTGATCATCCAATGACACAAACACACCTATTGGATGCACAAGATTGGTTAAAAACCCTAATTGGACAAGAATAAGCCTAGGGAGGACGAAAATGACCTAATTGATCATCCAATGACACAAACACACCTATAGGATGCACAAGATTGGTTAAAAATCCTAATTGCACAAAAATAAGCCTAGGGAGTACGAAAATGACCTAATTGATCATCTATTGCCACAAACACACCTATTGGATGCACAAGATTGGTTAAGCACCTATTGGATGCACAAGATTGGTTAAAAACCCTAATTGGACAAGAATAAGCCTAGGGAGGACGAAAATAACCTAATTGATCATCCAATGACACAAACACACCTATTGGATGCACAAGATTGGTTAAAAACCTGAATTGGACAAGAATATGCCTAGGGAGGACGAAAATGACCTAAATATTAATTCAATGAAACAAACAAACTTATTGGATGCACAAGATTGGTTAAAAACTCTAATTGGACAAGAATAAGCCTAGGGAGGACGAAAATGACCTAATTGATCATCCAATGACACAAACACACCTATTGGATGCACAAGATTGGTTAAAAACCCTAATTGGACAAGAATAAGCCTAGGGAGGACGAAAATGACCTAATTGATCATCCAATGACACAAACACACCTATTGGATGCACAAGATTGGTTAAAAACCCTAATTGGACAAGAATAAGCCTAGGGAGGACGAAAATGACCTAATTGATAATCCATTGACACAAATGACCTTATTGGATGCACAAGATTAGTTAAAAACCCTAATTGGACAAGAATAAGCCTAGGGAGGACGAAAATAACCTAATTGATCATCCAATGACACAAACACACCTATTGGATGCACAAGATTGGTTAAAAACCCTAATTAGACAAGAATATGCCTAGGGAGGACGAAAATGACCAAATTGATCATCCAATGTTACAAATGAACTTATTGGATGCACAAGATTAGTTAAAAACCCTAATTGGACAAGAATAAGCCTAGGGAGGACGAAAATAACCTAATTGATCATCCAATGACACAAACACACCTATTGGATGCACAAGATTGGTTAAAAACCCTAATTGGACAAGAATAAGCCTAGGGAGGACGAAAATGACCTAATAGATCATCCATTGTCAGAAACACACCTATTGGATGCACAAGATTAGTTAAAAACCCTAATTGGACAAGAATATGCCTAGGGAGGACGAAAATGACCTAATTTGTCATCCAATGACACAAACACACCTATTGGATGCACAAGATTGGTTAAAAACTCTAATTGGACAAGAATAAGCATAGGGAGGACGAAAATAACCTAATTGATCATCCAATCACACAAACACACCTATTGGATGCACAAGATTGGTTAAAAACCCTAATTGGACAAGAATATGCCTAGGGAGGACGAAAATGACCTAAATGTTAATCCAATGACACAAATGAACTTATTGGATGCACAAGATTGGTTAAAAACCCTAATTGGACTAGAATAAGCCTAGGGAGGACGAAAATGACTTAAATGTTAATCCAATGACACAACTCAACTTATTGGATGCACAAGTTTTGTTAAAAACCCGAATTGGACAAGAATAAGCCTATGGAGGACGAAAATGACCTAATTGATCATCCAATGACACAAACACACATATTGGATGCACAAGATTGGTTAAAAACCCTAATTGGACAAGAATAAGCCTAGGGATGACGAAAATGACCTAAATGTTAATCCAATGACACAACTCAACTTATGGGATGCACAAGATTGGTTAAAAACCCTAATTGGACAAGAATAAGCCTATGGAGGACGAAAATGACCTAATTGATCATCCAATGACACAAACACACCTATTGGATGCACAAGATTGGTTAAAAACCCTAATTGGACAAAAATAAGCCTAGGGATGTTGAAAATGACCTAAATGTTAATCCAATGACACAACTCAACTTATTGGATGCACAAGATTGGTTAAAAACCCTAATTGGACAAGAATAAGCCTAGGGAGGACGAAAATGA
This sequence comes from Cicer pinnatifidum, assembly GCA_037974775.1. Taxonomy (NCBI): domain Eukaryota; kingdom Viridiplantae; phylum Streptophyta; class Magnoliopsida; order Fabales; family Fabaceae; genus Cicer; species Cicer pinnatifidum. The sequence goes on along the minus strand of JBBPBR010001572.1, from coordinate 13,077 downwards.
CCTAATTGATCATCCAATGACACAAACACACCTATTGGATGCACAAGATTGGTTAAAAACCCTAATTGGACAAGAATATGCCTAGGGAGGACGAAAATGACCTAAATATTAATTCAATGACACAAACAAACTTATCGGATGCACAAGATTGGTTAAAAACCCTAATTGGACAAGAATAAGCCTAGGGACGACGAAAATGACCTAATTGATCATCCAAGGACACAAACACACCTATTGGATGCACAAGATTGGTTAAAAACCCTAATTGGACAAGAATAAGCCTAGGGAGGACGAAAATGACCTAATTGATCATCCAATGACACAAACATACCTATTGGATGCACAAGATTGGTTAAAAACCCTAATTGGACAAGAATATGCCTAGGGAGGACGAAAATGACCTAAATATTAATTCAATGACGCAAACAAACTTATCGGATGCACAAGATTGGTTAAAAACCCTAATTGGACAAGAATAAGCCTAGGGAGGACGAAAATGACCTAATTGATCATCCAATGACACAAACACACCTATTGGATGCACAAGATTGGTTAAAAAACCTAATTGGACAAGAATATGCATAAGGGAGGACGAACATGACCTAAATATTAATTCAATGACACAAACAAACTTATCGGATGCACAAGATTGGTTAAAAACCCTAATCGGACAAGAATAAGCCTAGGGAGGACGAAAATGACCTAATTGATCATCCAATGACACAAACACACCTATTGGATGCACAAGATTGGTTAAAAACCCTAGTTGGACAAGAACATGCCTAGGGAGGACGAAAATGACCTAAATATTAATTCAATGACATAAACAAAGTTATTGGATGCACAAGATTGGTTAAAAACCCTAATTGGACAAGAATAAGCCTAGGGAGGACGAAAATGACCTAATTGATCATCCAATGACACAAACACACCTATTGGATGCACAAGATTGGTTAAAAACCCTAATTGGACAAGAATAAGCCTAGGGAGGACGAAAATGACCTAATTGATCATCCAATGACACAAACACACCTATTGGATGCACAAGATTGGTTTAAAACCCTAGTTGGACAAGAATATGCCTATGGAGGACGAAAATGACCAAATTTATCATCCAATGACACAAATGAACTTATTGGATGCACAAGATTGGTTAAAAACCCTAATTGGACAAGAATAAGCCTAGGGAGGACGAAAATGACCTAATTGATCATCCAATGACACAAACACACCTATTGGATGCACAAGATTGGTTAAAAACCCTAATTGGAGAAGAATAAGCCGAGGGAGGACGAAAATGACCTAATTGATCATCCAATGACACAATCACACCCATTGGATGCACAAGATTGGTTAAAAACCTTAATTGGACAAGAATATGCCTAGGGAGGACGAAAATGACCAAATTTGTCATCCAATGACACAAACACACCTATTGGATGCACAAGATTGGTTAAAAACCCTAATTGGACAAGAATAAGCCTAGTGAGGACGAAAATGACCTAATTGATCATCCAATGACACAAACACACCTATTGGATGCACAAGATTGGTTAAAAACCCTAATTGGACAAGAATAAGCCTAGGGAGGACGAAGAGGACCTAATTGATCATCCAATGACACAAACACACCTATTGGATGCACAAGATTGGTTAAAAACCCTAATTGGACAAGAATATGCCTAGGAAGGACGGATATGACCTAAATGTTAATGCAATGACATAAATGAACTTATTGGTTGCACAAGATTGGTTAAAAACCCTAATTGGACAAGAATAAGCCTAGGGAGGACGAAAATGACCTAATTGATCATCCAATGACACAAACACACCTATTGGATGCACAAGATTGGTTAAAAACCCTAATTGGACAAGAATAAGCCTAGTGAGGACGAAAATGACCTAATTGATCATCCAATGACACAAACACACCTATTCGATGCACAAGATTGGTTAAAAACCCTAATTGGACAAGAATAAGCCTAGGGAGGACGAAAATGACCTAATTGATCATCCAATGACACAAACACACCTATTGGATGCAAAAGATTGGTTAAAAACCCTAATTGGACAAGATGATGCCTAGAGAGGACGAAAATGACCTAAATATGAATTCAATGACACAAACAAACTTATTGGATGCACAAGATTGGTTAAAAACCCTAATTGGAGAAGAATATGCCTAGGGAGGACGAAAATGACCTAAATATTAATTCAATGACACAAACAAATTTATTGGATGCACAAGATTGGTTAAAAACCTTAATTGGACAAGAATAAGCCTAGGGAGGACAAAAATGACCTAATTGATCATCCAATGACACAAATGAACTTATTGGATGCACAAGATTGGTTAAAAACCCTAATTGGACAAGAATAAGCCTAGGGAGGACGAAAATGACCTAATTGATCATCCAATGACACAAACACACCTATTGGATGCACAAGATTGGTTAAAAACCCTAATTGGACAAGAATAAGCCTAGGGAGGACGAAAATGACCTAATTGATCATCCAATGACACAAACACACCTATTGGATGCACAAGATTGGTTAAAAACCCTAATTGGACAAGAATATGCCTAGGGAGGACGAAAATGACCTAAATATTAATTCAATGACACAACCAAAGTTATAGGATGCACAAGATTGGTTAAAAACCCTAATTTGACAAGAATAAGTCTAGGGAGGACGAAAATGACCTAATTGATCATCCAATGACACAAACACACCTATTGGATGCACAAGATTGGTTAAAAACCCTAATTGGACAAGAATAAGCCTAGGGAGGACGAAAATGACCTAATTGATCATCCAATGACACAAACACACCTAATGGATGCACAAGATTGATTAAAAACCCGAATTTGACAAGAATAAGTCTAGGTAGGATGAAAATGACCTAATTGATCATCCAATGACACAAACACACCTATTGGATGCACAAGATTGGTTAAAAACCCTAATTGGACAAGAATAAGCCTAGGGAGGACGAAAATGACCTAATTGATCATCCAATGACACAAACACACCTATTGGATGCACAAGATTGGTTAAAAACCCTAATTGGACAAGAATAAGCCTAGGGAGGACGAAAATGACCTAATTGATCATCCAATGACAGAAACACACCGATTGGATTCACAAGATTGGTTAAAAACCCTAATTCGACAAGAATATGCCTAAGGAGGACGAAAATGACCTAAATATTAATTCAATGACACAAACAAAGTTATTGGATGCACAAGATTGGTTAAAAACCCTAATTGGACAAGAATAAGCCTTGGGATGATGAAAATGACCTAATTGATCATCCAATGACACAAACACACCTATTGGATGCACAAGATTGGTTAAAAACCCTAATTGGACAAGAATAAGCCTAGGGAGGACGAAAATGACCTAATTGATCATCCAATGACACAAACACACCTATTGGATGCACAAGATTGGTTAAAAACCCTAATTGGACAAGAATAAGCCTAGGGAGGACGAAAATGACCTAATTGATCATCCAATGACACAAACACACCTATTGGATGCACAAGATTGGTTAAAAACCCTAATTGGACAAGAATAAGCCTAGGGAGGACGAAAATGACCTAATTGATCATCCAATGACACAAACACATCTATTGGAAGCACAAGATTGGTTAGAAACCCTAGTTGGACAAGAATATGCCTAGGGAGGACGAAAATGACCTAATTGATCATCCAATGACACAAATGAACTTATTGGATGCACAAGATTGCTTAAAAACCCTAATTGGACAAAAATAAGCATAGAAAGGACGAAAATGACCTAATTGATCATCCAATGACACAAACACACCTATTGGATGCACAAGATTGGTTAAAAACCCTAATTGGACAAGAATAAGCCTAGGGAGGACGAAAATGACCTAATTGATCATCCAATGACACAAACACACCTATTGGATGCACAAGATTGGTTAAAAACCCTAATTGGACAAGAATAAGCCTAGGGAGGACGAAAATGACCTAATTGATCATCCAATGACACAAACACACCTATAGGATGCACAAGATTGGTTAAAAACCCTAAATGGACAAGAATAAGCCTAGGGAGGACGAAAATGACCTAATTGATCATCCAATGACACAAACACACCTATTGGATGCACAAGATTGGTTAAAAACCCTAATTGGACAAGAATATGCCTAGGGAGGACGAAAATGACCTAATTGATCATCCAATGACACAAACACACCTATTGGATGCACAAGATTGGTTAAAAACCCTAATTGGACAAGAATATGCCTAGGGAGGACGAAAGTCACCTAAATATTAATTCAATGACACAAACAAACTTATTGGATGCACAAGATTGGTTAAAAACCCTAGTTGGACAAGAATAAGCATAGGGAGGACGAAAATGACCTAATTGATCATCCAATGACACAACCACACCTATAGGATGCACAAGATTGGTTAAAAACCCTAATTGGACAAGAATAAGCCTAGGGAGGACGAAAATGACCTAATTGATCATCCAATGACACAAACACACCTATTGGATGCACAAGATTGGTTAAAAACCCTAATTGGACAAGAATATGCCTAGGGAGGACGAAAATGACCTAATTGATCATCCAATGACACAAACACACCTATTGGATGCACAAGATTGGTTAAAAACCCTAATTGGACAAGAATATGCTTAGGAAGGACAAAAATGACCTAATTGATCATCCAATGACACAAACACACCTATTGGATGCACAAGATTGGTTAAAAACCCTAATTGGACAAGAATATGCCTAGGGAGGACGAATATGACCTAAATGTTAATCCAATAACACAAATGAACTTACTGGATGCACAAAATTGGTTAAAAACCCTAATTGGACAAGAATATGCCTAGGGAGGACGGATATGACCTAAATGTTAATCCAATCACACAAATGAACTTATTGGATGCACAAGATTGGTTAAAAACCCTAATTGGACAAGAATAAGCCTAGGGAGGACGAAAATGACCTAATTGATCATCCAATGACACAAACACACCTATTGGATGCACAAGATTGGTTAAAAACCCTAATTGGACAAGAATATGCCTAGGGAGGACGAAAATGACCTAAATATTAATTCAATGACACAAACAAACTTATTGGATGCACAAGATTGGTTAAAAACCTTAATTGGACAAGAATAAGCCTAGGGAGGACGAAAATGACCTAATTGATCATCCAACGAAACAAACACACCTATTGGATGCACAAGATTGGTTAAAAACCCCAATTGGACAAGAATAAGCCTAGGGAGGACGAAAATGACCTAATTGATCATCCAATGACACAAACACACCTATTGGATGCACAAGATTGGTTAAAAACCCTAATTGGACAAGAATATGCCTAGGGAGGACGAAATTGACCTAAATATTAATTCAATGACATAAACAAACTTATTGGATGCACAAGATTGGTTAAAAACCCTAATTGGACAAGAATAAGCCTAGGGAGGACGAAAATGACCTAATTGATCATCCAATGACACAAACACACCTATTGGATGCACAAGATTGGTTAAAAACCCTAATTGGAAAAGAATATGCCAAGAGAGGACGAAAATGACCTAATTGATCATCCGTTGCCACAAACACACCTATTGGATGCACAAGATTGGTTAAAAACCCTAATTGGACAAGAATATGCCTAGGGAGGACGAAAATGACCTAAATATTAATTCAATGACACAAACAAAGTTATTGGATGCACAAGATTGGTTAAAAACCCTACTTGGACAAGAATAAGCCTAGGGAGGACATAAATGACCTAATTGATCATCCAATGACACAAACACACCTATTGGATGCACAAGATTGCTTAAAAACCCTAATTGGACAAGAATATGCCTAGGGAGGACGAAAATGACCTAAATATTAATTCAATGACACAAACAAACTTATCGGATGCACAAGATTGGTTAAAAACCCTAATTGGACAAGAATAAGCCTAGGGAGGACGAAAATGACCTAATTGATCATCCAATGACACAAACACACCTATTGGATGCACAAGATTGGTTAAAAACCCTAATTGGACAAGAATAAGCCTAGGGAGGACGAAAATGACCTAATTGATCATCCAATGACCCAAACACACCTATTGGATGCACAAGATTGGTTAAAAACCGTAATTGGATAAGAATATGCCTAGGGAAAACGAAAATGACCTAATTGATCATCCAATGACACAAATGAACTTATTGGTTGCACAAAATTAGTTAAAAACCCTAATTGGACAAGAATAAGCCTATGGAGGACGAAAATAACCTAATTGATCATCCAATGACACAAACACACCTATTGGATGCACAAGTTTTGTCTAAAACTCTAATTGGACAAGAATATGCCTAGGGAGGACGAAAATGACCTAAATGTTAATCCAATGACACAAATGAACTTATTGGATGCACAAGATTGGTTAAAAACCCTAATTGGACAAGAATAAGCCTAGGGAGGACGAAAATGACCTAAATGTTAATCCAATGACACAACTCAACTTATTGGATGCACAAGATTGGTTAAAAACCCTAATTGGGCAAGATTAAGCCTAGGGAGGACGAAAATGACCTAATTGATCATCCAATGACACAAACATACCTATTGGATGCACAAGATTGGTTAAAAACCCTAATTGGACAAGAATAAGCCTAGGGAGGACGAAAATGACATAAATGTTAATCCAATGACACAACTCAACTTATTGGATGCACAAGATTGGTTAAAAACCCTAATTGGACAAGAATATGCCTAGGGAGGACGAAAATGACCTAATTGATCATCCAATGACACAAACACACCTATTGGATGCACAAGATTGGTTAAAAACCCTAATTGGACAAGAATATGCCTAGGGAGGACGAAAATGACCTAATTGATCATCCAAAGACACAAACACACCTATTGGATGCACAAGATTGGTTAAAAACCCTAATTGCACAAGAATATGCCTAGGGAGAACGAAAATGACCTAATTGATCATCCAATGACACAAACACACCTATTGGATACACAAGATTGGTTAAAACCCTAATTGGACAAGAATAAGCCTAGGGAGGACGAAAATGACCTAATTGATCATCCAATGACACAAACACACCTATTGGATGCACAAGATTGGTTAAAAACCCTAAATGGACAAGAATATGCCTAGGGAGGACGAAAATGACCAAAATATTAATTCAATGACACAAACAAACTTATCGGATGCACAAGATTGGTTAAAAACAATAATTGGACAAGAATAAGCCTAGGGAGGACGTAAATGACCTAATTGATCATCCAGTGACACAAACACACCTATTGGATGCACAAGATTGGTTAAAAACCCTAATTGGACAAGAATATGCCTTGGGAGGACGAAAATGACCTAAATATTAATTCAATGACACAAACAAACTTATCGGATGCACAAGATTGGTTAAAAACCCTAATTGGACAAGAATAAGCCTAGGGAGGACGAAAATGACCTAATTGATCATCCAAGGACACAAACACACCTATTGGATGCACAAGATTGGTTAAAAACCCTAATTGGACAAGAATATGCCTAGGGAGGACGAAAATGAACTAATTGATCATCCAACGACACAAACACACCTATTGGATGCACAAGATCGGTAAAAAACCCTAATTGGACAAGAATAAGCCTAGGGAGGACGAAAATGACCTAATTGATCATCCAATGACACAAACACACCTATTGGATGCACAAGATTGGTTAAAAACCCTAATTGGACAAGAATATGCCTAGGGAGGACGAAAATGACCTAATTGATCATCCAATGACACAAATGAACTTATTGGATGCACAAGATTAGTTAAAAACCCTAATTGGACAAGAATAAGCTTAGGGAGGACGAAAATAACCTAATTGATCATCCAATGACACAAACACACCTATTGGATGCACAAGATTGGTCTAAAACTCTAATTGGACAAGAATATGCCTAGGGAGGAAGAAAATGACCTAAATGTTAATCCAATGACACAAATGAACTTATTGGATGCACAAGATTGGTTAAAAACCCTAATTGGACAAGAATAAGCCTAGGGAGGACGAAAATGACCTAAATGTCAATCCAATGACACAACTCAACTTATTGCATGCACAAGATTGGTTAAAAACCCTAATTGGGAAAGAATAAGCCTAGGGAGGACGAAAATGACCTAATTGGTCATCCAATGACACAAACACACCTATTGGATGCACAAGATTGGTTAAAAACCTTAATTGGACAAGAATAAGCCTAGGGAGAACGAAAATGACCTAAATGTTAATCCAATGACACAACTCAACTTATTGGATGCACAAGATTGGTTAAAAACCCTAATTGGACAAGAATAAGCCTAGGGAGGACGAAAATGACCTATCTGATCATCCAATGACACAAACACACCTATTAGAAGCACAAGTTAGGTTAAAAACCCTAGTTGGACAAGAACATGCCTAGGGAGGACGAAAATGACCTAATTGATCATCCAATGACACTAATGAACTTATTGGATGCACAAGATTGGTTAAAAACCCTAATTGGACAAGAATAAGCCTAGGGAGGACGAAAATGACCTAATTGATCATCCAATGACACAAACACACCTATTGGATGCACAAGATTGGTTAAAAACCCTAATTGGACAAGAATATGCCTAGGGAGGACGAAAATGACCTAATTGATCATCCAATGACACAAACACACCTATTGGATGCACAAGATTGGTTAAAAACGCTAATTGGACAAGAATATGCCTAGGGAGGACGAAAATGACCTAAATATTAATATAATGAAACAAACAAAGTTATTGGATGCACAAGATTGGTTAAAAACCCTAATTGGACAAGAATAAACCTAGGGAGGACGAAGATGACCTAATTGATCATCCAATGACACAAACACACCTATTGAATGCACAAGATTGGTTAAAAACCCTAGTTGGACAAGAACATGCCTAGGGAGGACGAAAATGACCTAATTGATCATCCAATGACACAAACACACCTATTGGATGCACAAGATTGGTTAAAAACCCTAATTGGACAAGAACATGCCTAGGGAGGACGAAAATGACCTAATTGATCATCCAATGACACTAACACACCTATTGGATGCACAAGATTGGTTAAAAACCCTAATTGGACAAGAATAAGCCTAGGGAGGACGAAAATGACCTAATTGATCATCCAATGACACAAATGAACTTATTGGATGCACAAGATTTGTTAAAAACCCTAATTGGACAAGAATAAGCCTAGGGAGGACGAAAATGACCTAATTGATCATCCAATGACACAAACACACCTATTGGAAGCACAAGATTGGTTAAAAACCCTAGTTGGACATGAATATGCCTAGGGAGGACGAAAATGACCTAATTGATCATCCAATGACACAAATGAACTTATTGGATGCACAACATTGGTTAAAAACCCTAATTGGACAAGAATAAGCATAGAAAGGACGAAAATGACCTAATTGATCATCCAATGACACAAACACACCTATTGGATGCATAAGATTGGTTAAAAACCCTAATTGGAAAGAATAAGCCTAGGGAGGACGAAAATGACCTAATTGATCATCCAATGACACAAACACACCTATTGGATGCACAAGATTGGTTAAAAACCCTAATTGGACAAGAATATGCCTAGGGAGGACGAAAATGACCTAATTGATCATCCAATGACACAAACACACCTATTGGATGCCCAAGATCGGTTAAAAACCCTAATTGGACAAGAATAAGCCTAGGGAGGACGAAAATGACCTAATTGATCATCCAATGACACAAACACACCTATTGGATGCACAAGATTGGTTAAAAACCCTAATTGGACAAGAATATGCCTAGGGAGGACGAAAATGACCTAAATATTAATTCAATGACACAACCAAAGTTATAGGATGCACAAGATTGGTTAAAAACCCTAATTTGACAAGAATAAGTCTAGGGAGGACGAAAATGACCTAATTGATCATCCAATGACACAAACACACCTATTGGATGCACAAGATTGGTTAAAAACCCTAATTGGACAAGAATAAGCCTAGGGAGGACGAAAATGACCTAATTGATCATCCAATGACACAAACGAACGTATTGGATGCACAAGATTGGTTAAAAACCCTAATTGGACAAGAATAAGCCTAGGGAGGACGAAAATGACCTAATTGATCATCCAATGACACAAACACACCTATTGGATGCACAAGATTGGTTAAAAACCCTAATTGGACAAGAATATGCCTAGGGAGGACGAAAATGACCTAAATATTAATCCAATGACACAAACACACTTATTGGATGCAAAAGATTGGTTAAAAACCCTAATTGGAAAAGATGATGCCTAGGGAGGACGAAAATGACCTAAATATTAATTCAATGACTCAAACAAACATATTGGATGCACAAGATTGGTTAAAAACCCTAATTGGACAAGAATAAGCCTAGGGAGGACGAAAATGACCTAATTGATCATCCAATGACACAAACACACCTATTGGATGCACAAGATTGGTTAAACACCCTAATTCGACAAGAATAAGCCTAGGGAGGACGAAAATGACCTAATTGATCATCCAATGACACAAACACACCTATTGGATGCACAAGATTGGTTAAAAACCCTAATTGGACAAGAATATGCCTAGGGAGGACGAAAATGACCTAAATATTAATTCAATGACACAAACAAAGTTATTGGATGCACAAGATATGTTAGAAACCCTAATTGGACAAGAATAAGCCTAGGGAGGACGAAAATGACCTAATTGATCATCCAATGACACAAACACACCTATTGGATGCACAAGATTGGTTAAAAACCCTAATTGGACAAGAATATGCCTAGGGAGGACGAAAATGACCTAAATATTAATTCAATGACACAATCAAAGTTATTGGATGCACAAGATTGGTTAAAAGCCCTAATTGGACAAGAATAAGCCTAGGGAGGACGAAAATGACCTAATTGATCATCCAATGACACAAACACACCTATTGGATGCACAAGATTGGTTAAAAACCCTAGTTGGACAAGAATAAGCCTAGGGAGGACGAAAATGACCTAATTGATCATCCAATGACACAAACACACCAATTGGATGCACAAGATTGGTTAAAAACCCTGATTGGACAAGAATAAGCCTAGGGAGGACGAAAACGACCTAATTGATCATCCAATGACACAAACACACCTATTGGATGCACAAGATTGGTTAAAAACCCTAATTGGACAAGAATATGCCTAGGGAGGACGAAAATGACCAAAATATTAATTCAATGACACAAACAAAGTTATTGGATGCACAAGATTGGTTAAAAACCCTAATTTGACAAGAATAAGTCAAGGGAGGACGAAAATGACCTAATCGATCATTCAATGACACAAACACACCTATTGGATGCACAAGATTGGTTAAAAACCCTAATTGGACAAGAATAAGCCTAGGGAGGACGAAAATGACCTAATTGATCATCCAATGACACAAACACACCTATTGGATGCACAAGATTGGTTAAAAACCCTAATTGGACAAGAATAAGCCTAGGGAGGACGAAAATGACCTAATTGATCATCCAATGACACAAATGAACTTATTGGATGCACAAGATTTGTTAAAAACCCTAATTGGACAAGAATAAGCCTAGGGAGGACGAAAATGACCTAATTGATCATCCGATGACACAAACACACCTATTGGATGCACAAGATTGGTTAAAAACCCTAATTGGACAAGAATATGCCTAGGAAGGACGAAAATGACCTAATTGATCATCCAATGACACAAATGAACTTATTGGATGCACAAGATTAGTTAAAAACCCTAATTGGACACGAATAAGCCTAGGGAGGACTAAAATAACCTAATTCATCATCCAATGACACAAACACACCTATTGGATGCACAAGATTGGTTAAAAACCCTAATTGGACAAGAATATGCCTAGGGACGATAAAAATGACCTAAATGCTAATCCAATGACACAACTCAAATTATTGGATGCACAAGATTGGTTAAAAACCCTAATTGGGCAAGAATAAGCCTAGGGAGGACGAAAATGACCTAATTGATCATCCAATGACACAAACACACCTATTGGATGCACAAGATTGGTTAAAAACCCTAATTGGACAAGAATAAGCCTAGGGAGGACGAAAATGACCTAATTGATCACCCAATGACACAAACACACCTATTGGATGCACAAGATCGGTTAAAACCCTAATTGGACAAGAATAAGCCTAGGGAGGACGAAAATGACCTAATTGATCATCCAATGACACAAACACACCTATTGGATGCACAAGATTGGTTAAAAACCCTAATTGGACAAGAATATCCCTAGGGAGGACGAAAATGACATAAATATTAATTCAATGACACAAACAAAGTTATTGGATGCACAAGATTGGTTAAAACACAATAATTGGACAAGAATAAGCCTAGGGAGGACGTAAATGACCTAATTGATCATCCAATGACACAAACACACCTATTGGATGCACAAGATTGGTTAAAAACCCTAATTGGACAAGAATATGCCTAGGGAGGACGAAAATGACCTAAATATTAATTCAATGACACAAACAAACTTATCGGATGCACAAGATTGGTTAAAAACCCTAATTGGACAATAATAAGCCTACGGAGGACGAAAATGACCTAATTGATCATCCAAAGACACAAACACACCTATTGGATGCACAAGATTAGTTAAAAACCCTAATTGGACAAGAATAAGCCTAGGGAGGACGAAAATGACCTAATTGATCATCCAATGACACAAACACACCTATTGGATGCACAAGATTGGTTAAAAACCCTAATTGGACAAGAATAAGCCTAGGGAGGACGAAAATGACCTAATTGATCATCCAATGACACAAACACACCTATTGGATGCACAAGATTGGTTAAAAACCCTAATTGGACAAGAATAAGCCTAGGGAAGACGAAAATGACCTAATTGATCATCCAATGACACAAACACACCTATTGGATGCACAAGATTGGTTAAAAACCCTAATTGGACAAGAATA
>JBBPBR010001571.1:0-17740 GCA_037974775.1 Cicer pinnatifidum | reverse complement strand
TGGACAAGAATAAGCCTAGGGAGGACGAAAATGACCTAATTGATCATCCAATGACACAAACACACCTATTGGATGCACAAGATTGGTTAAAAACCCTAATTGGACAAGAATATGCCTAGGGAGGACAAAAATGACCTAATTGATCATCCAATGACACAAACACACCTATTGGATGCACAAGATCGGTTAAAACCCTAATTGGACAAGAATAAGCCTAGGGAGGACGAAAATGACCTAATTGATCATCCAATGACACAAACACACCTATTGGATGCACAAGATTGGTTAAAAACCCTAATTGGAAAAGAATATGCCTAGGAAGGACGAAAATGACCTAATTGATCATCCAATGACACAAATGAACTTATTGGATGCACAAGATTAGTTAAAAACCCTAATTGGACACGAATAAGTCTAGGGAGGACGAAAATAACCTAATTGATCATCCAATGACACAAACACAACTATTGGATGCACAAGATTGGTTAAAAACCCTAATTGGACAAGAATATGCCTAGGGAGGATGAAAATGACCTAATTGATCATCCAATGACACAAACACACCTATTGGATGCACAAGATTGGTTAAAAACCCTAATTGGAGAAGAATATGCCTAGGGAGGACGAAAATGACCTAATTGATCATCCAACGACACAAACACACCTATTGGATGCACAAGATCGGTTAAAACCCTAATTGGACAAGAATAAGACTAGGGAGGACGAAAATGACCTAATTGTTTATTCAATGACACAAACACACCTATTGGATGCACAAGATTGGTTAAAAACCCTAATTGGACAAGAATATGCCTAGGAAGGACGAAAATGACCTAATTGATCATCCAATGACACAAATGAACTTATTGGATGCACAAGATTAGTTAAAAACCCTAATTGGACACGAATAAGCCAAGGGAGGACGAAAATAACCTAATTGATCATCCAATGACACAAACACACCTATTGGATGCACAAGATTGGTTAAAAACCCTAATTGGACAAGAATATGCCTAGGAAGGACGAAAATGACCTAATTGATCATCCAATGACACAAATGAACTTATTGGATGCACAAGATTAGTTAAAACACCTAATTGGACACGAATAAGCCTAGGGAGGACGAAAATAACCTAATTGATCATCCAATGACACAAACACACCTATTGGATGCACAAGATTGGTTAAAAACCCTAATTGGACAAGAATATGCCTAGGGAGGATGAAAATGACCTAAATGCTAATCCAATGACACAACTCAAATTATTGGATGCACAAGATTGGTTAAAAACCCTAATTGGGCAAGAATAAGCCTAGGGAGGACGAAAATGACCTAATTGATCATCCAATGACACAAACACACATATTGGATGCACAAGATTGGTTAAAAACCCTAATTGGACAAGAATAAGCCTAGGGAGGACGAAAATGACCTAATTGATCATCCAATGACACAAACACACCTATTGGAAGCACAGTATTGGTTAAAAACCCTAATTGGACAAGAATAAGCCTAGCGAGGACGAAAATGACCTAATTGATCACCCAATGACACAAACACACCTATTGGATGCACAAGATCGGTTAAAACCCTAATTGGACAAGAATAAGCCTAGGGAGGACGAAAATGACCTAATTGATCATCCAATGACACAAACACACCTATTGGATGCACAAGATTGGTTAAAAACCCTAATTGGACAAGAATATGCCTAGGAAGGACGAAAATGACCTAATTGATCATCCAATGACACAAATGAACTTATTGGATGCACAAGATTAGTTAAAACACCTAATTGGACACGAATAAGCCTAGGGAGGACGAAAATAACCTAATTGATCATCCAATGACACAAACACACCTATTGAATGCACAAGATTGGTTAAAAACCCTAATTGGACAAGAATATGCCTAGGAAGGATGAAAATGACCTAAATGCTAATCCAATGACACAACTCAAATTATTGGATGCACAAGATTGGTTAAAAACCATAATTGGGCAAGAATAAGCCTAGGGAGGACGAAAATGACCTAATTGATCATCCAATGACACAAACACACATATTGGATGCACAAGATCGGTTAAAAACCCTAATTGGACAAGAATAAGCCTAGGGAGGACGAAAATGACCTAATTGATCATCCATTGCCAAAAACACACCTATTGGATGCACAAGATTGGTTAAAAACCCTAATTGGACAAGAATATGCCTTGGGAGGACGAAAATGACCTAATTGATCATTCAATGACAGAAACACACCTATTGGATGCACAAGATTGGTTAAAAACCCTAATTAGACAAGAATATGCCTAGGGAGGACGAAAATGACCTATATATTAATTCAATGACATAAACAAACTTGTTGGATGCACAAGATTGGGTAAAAACACTAATTGGACAAGAATAAGCCTAGGGAGGACAAAAATGACCTAATTGATCATCCAATGACACAAACACACCTACTGGATGCACAAGATTGGTTAAAAACCCTAATTGGGCAAGAATATGCCTAGGGAGGACAAAAATGACCTAAATTTTAATTCAATGACACAAACGAACTTATTAGATGCACAACATTGGTTAAAAACCCTAATTGGACAAGGATAAGCCTAGGGAGGACGAAAATGACCTAATTGATCACCCAATGACACAAACACACCTATTGGATGCACAAGATTGGTTAAAAACTCTAATTGGACAAGAATAAGCCTAGGGAGGACGAAAATGACCTAATTGATCATCCAATGACACAAACACACCTATTGGATGCACAAGATCGGTTAAAACCCTAATTGGACAAGAATAAGCCTAGGGAGGACGAAAATGACCTAATTGATTATCCAATGACACAAACACACCTATTGGATGCACAAGATTGGTTAAAAACCCTAATTGGACAAGAATATGCCTAGGAAGGACGAAAATGACCTAATTGACCATCCAATGACACAAATGAACTTATTGGATGCACAAGATTAGTTAAAAACCCTAATTGGACACGAATAAGCCAAGGGAGGACGAAAATAACCTAATTGATCATCCAATGACACAAACACACCTATTGGATGCACAAGATTGGTTAAAAACCCTAATTGGACAAGAATATGCCTAGGGAGGATGAAAATGACCTAAATGCTAATCCAATGACACAACTCAAATTATTGGATGCACAAGATTGGTTAAAAACCCTAATTGGGCAAGAATAAGCCTAGGGAGGACGAAAATGACCTAATTGATCATCCGATGACACAAACACACATATTGGATGCACAAGATTGGTTAAAAACCCTAATTGGACAAGAATAAGCCTAGGGAGGACGAAAATGACCTAATTGATCATCCAATGACACAAACACACCTATTGGATGCACAAGATTGGTTTAAAACTCTAATTGGACAAGAATAAGCCTAGGGAGGACGAAAATGACCTAATTGATCATCCAATGACACAAACACACCTATTGGATGCACAAGATTGGTTAAAAACCCTAATTGGACAAGAATATGCCTAGGGAGGACGAAAATGACCTAAATATTAATTCAATGACACAAACAAACTTATTGGCTGCACAAGATTGGTTAAAAACCCTAATTAGACAAGAATAAGCCTAGGGAGGACGAAAATGACCTAATTGATCATCCAATGACACAAACACACCTATTGGATGCACAAGATTGGTTAAAAACCCTAATTGGACAAGAATATGCCTAGGGAGGACGAAAATGACCTAAATATTAATTCAATGACACAAACAAACTTATCGGATGCCCAAGAGTGGTTAAAAACCCTAATTGGACAAGAATAAGCCTAGGGAGGACGAAAATGACCTAATTGATCATCCAATGACACAAACACACCTATTGGATGCACAAGATTGGTTAAAAACCCTAATTGGACAAGAATATGCCTAGGGAGGACGAAAATGACCTAAATGTTAATCCAATGACACAAATGAACTTATTGGATGCACAAGATTGGTTAAAAATACTAATTGGACAAGAATAAGCCTAGGGATGACGAAAATGACCTAATTGATCATCCAATGACACAAACACACCTATTAGATGCACAAGATTGGTTAAAAACCCTAATTGGACAAGAATAAGCCTAGGGATGACGAAAATGACCTAATTGATCGTCCAATGACACAAACACACCTATTGGATGCACAAGATTGGTTAAAAACCCTAGTTGGACAAGAATATGCCTAGGGAGGACGAAAATGACCTAATTGATCATCCAATGACACAAACACACCTATTGGATGCACAAGATTGGTTAAAAACCCTAATTGGACAAGAATAAGCCTAGGGAGGACGAAAATGACCTAAATGTGAATCCAATGACACAACAAAACTTATTGGATGCACAAGATTAGTTAAAAACCCTAATTGGACAAGAATATGCCTAGGGAGGACGAAAATGACCTAAATATTAATTCAATGACACAAATGAACTTATTGGATGCACAAGATTGGTTAAAAACCCTAATTGGACAAGAATAAGCATAGGGAGGACGAAAATGACCTAATTGATCATCCAATGACACAAACACACCTATTGGATGCACAAGATTGGTTAAAAACCCTAATTGGACAAGAATATGCGTAGGGAGGACGAAAATGACCTAATTGATCATCCAATGACACAAACACACCTATTGGATGCACAAGATTGATTAAAAACCCTAATTGGACAAGAATATGCCTAGGGAGAACGAAAATGACCTAAATTGATCATCCAATGACACAAACACACCTATTGGATGCACAAGATTGGTTAAAAACCCTAATTGGACAAGAATATGCCTAGGGAGAACGAAAATGACCTAAATGTTAATCCAATGACACAAATGAACTTATTGGATGCACAAGATTGGTTAAAAACCCTTATTGGACAAGAATAAGCCTAGGGAGGACGAAAATGACCTAATTGATCATCGAATGACACAAACACACCTATTGGATGCACAAGATTGATTAAAAACCCTAATTGGACAAGAATAAGCCTAAGGAGGACGAAAATGACCTAATTGATAATCCAATGACACAAACACACCTATTGGATGCGCAAGGTTGGTTAAAAACCCTAGTTGGACAAGAATATGCCTAGGGAGGACGAAAATGACCTAATTGATCATCCAATGACACAAACACACCTATTGGATGCACAAGATTGGTTAAAAACCCTAATTGGACAAGAATAAGCCTAGGGAGGACGAAAATGACCTAATTGATCATCCAATGACACAAACACACCTATTGGATGCACAAGATTGGTTAAAAACCCTAATTGGACAAGAATATGCCTAGGAAGGACGAAAATGACCTAATTGATCATCCAATGACACAAACACACCTATTGGTTGCACAAGATTGGTTAAAAACCCTAATTGGACAAGAATATGCCTTGGGAGGACGAAAATGACCTAATTGATCATCCAATGGCACAAACACACCTATTGGATGCACAAGATTGGTTAAAAACCTTAACTGGACAAGAATAAGCCTAGGGAGGACGAAAATGACCTAATTGATCATCCAATGACACAAACACACCTATTGGATGCACAAGATTGGTTAAAAACCCTAATTGGACAAGAATATGCCTAGGAAGGACGAAAATGACCTAATTGATCATCCAATGACACAAATGAACTTATTGGATGCACAAGATTAGTTAAAAACCCTAATTGGACACGAATAAGCCTAGGGAGGACTAAAATAACCTAATTTATCATCCAATGACACAAACACACCTATTGGATGCACAAGATTGGTTAAAAACCCTAATTGGACAAGAATATGCCTAGGGACGATAAAAATGACCTAAATGCTAATCCAATGACACAACTCAAATTATTGGATGCACAAGATTGGTTAAAAACCCTAATTGGGCAAGAATAAGCCTAGGGAGGACGAAAATGACCTAATTGATCATCCATTGACACAAACACACATATTGGTTGCACAAGATTGGTTAAAAACTCTAATTGGACAAGAATAAGCCTAGGGAGGACGAAAATGACCTAATTGATCATCCAATGACACAAACACACCTCTTGGATGCACAATATTGGTTAAAAACCCTAATTGGACAAGAATAAGCCTAGGGAGGACGAAAATGACCTAATTGATCACCCAATGACACAAACACACCTATTGGATGCACAAGATCGGTTAAAACCCTAATTGGACAAGAATAAGCCTAGGGAGGACGAAAATGACCTAATTGATCATCCAATGACACAAACACACCTATTGGATGCACAAGATTGGTTAAAAACCCTAATTGGACAAGAATATGCCTAGGAAGGACGAAAATGACCTAATTGATCATCCAATGACACAAATGAACTTATTGGATGCACGAGATTAGTTAAAACACCTAATTGGACACGAATAAGCCTAGGGAGGACGAAAATAACCTAATTGATCATCCAATGACACAAACACACCTATTGGATGCACAAGATTGGTTAAAAACCCTAATTGGACAAGAATATGCCTAGGGAGGATGAAAATGACCTAAATGCTAATCCAATGACACAACTCAAATTATTGGATGCACAAGATTGGTTAAAAACCCTAATTGGGCAAGAATAAGCCTAGGGAGGACGAAGATGACCTAATTGATCATCCAATGACACAAACACACATATTGGATGCACAAGATTGGTTAAAAAGCCTAATTGGACAAGAATAAGCCTAGGGAGGACGAAAACGACCTAATTGATCATCCATTGCCACAAACACACCTATTGGATGCACAAGATTGGTTAAAAACCATAATTGGACAAGAATATTCCTTGGGAGGACGAAAATGACCTAATTGATCATTCAATGACAGAAACACACCTATTGGATGCACAAGATTGGTTAAAAACCCTAATTAGACAAGAATATGCCTAGGGAGGACGAAAATGACCTATATATTAATTCAATGACATAAACAAACTTGTTGGATGCACAAGATTGGGTAAAAACACTAATTGGACAAGAATAAGCCTAGGGAGGACAAAAATGACCTAATTGATCATCCAATGACACAAACACACCTACTGGATGCACAAGATTGGTTAAAAACCCTAATTGGGCAAGAATATGCCTAGGGAGGACAAAAATGACCTAATTGATCACCCAATGACACAAACACACCTATTGGATGCACAAGATTGGTTAAAAACTCTAATTGGACAAGAATAAGCCTAGGGAGGACGAAAATGACCTAATTGATCATCCAATGACACAAACACACCTATTGGATGCACAAGATTGGTTAAAAACCCTAATTGGACAAGAATAAGCCTAGGGAGGACGAAAATGACCTAATTGATCATCCAATGACACAAACACACCTATTGGATGCACAAGATTGGTTAAAAACCCTAGTTGGACAAGAATATGCCTAGGGAGGACGAAAATGACCTAATTGATCATCCAATGACACAAATGAACTTATTGGATGCACACGATTTGTTAAAAACCCTAATTGGACAAGAATAAGCCTAGGGAGGACGAAAATGACCTAATTGATCATCCAATGACACAAACACACCTATTGGATGCACAAGATTGGTTAAAAACCCTAATTGGACAAGAATATGCCTAGGGAGGACGAAAATGACCTAAATGTTAATCCAATGACACAACTCAACCTATTGGATGCACAAGATTGGTTAAAAACCCTAATTGGACAAGAATAAGCCTAGGGAGGACGATAAATGACCTAATTGATCATCCAATGACACAAACACACCTATTGGATGCACAAGATTGGTTAAAAACCCTAATTGGACAAGAATAAGCCTAGGGAGGACGAAAATGACCTAATTGATCATCCAATGACACAAACACACCTATTGGATGCACAAGATTGGTTAAAAACCCTAATTGGACAAGAATAAGCCTAGGGAGGACGAAAATGACCTAATTGATCATCCAATGACACAAACACACCTATTGGATGCACAAGATTGGTTAAAAACCCTAATTGGACAAGAATAAGCCTAGGGAGGACGAAAATGACCTAATTGATCATCCAATGACACAAGCACACCTATTGGATGCACAAGGTTGGTTAAAAACCCTAATTGGACAAGAATAAGCCTAGGGAGGACGAAAATGACCTAATTGATCATCCAATGACACAAACACACCTATTGGATGCACAAGATTGGTTAAAAACCCTAATTGGACAAGAATATGCCTAGGGAGGACAAAAATGACCTAAATGTTAATCCAATGACACAAATGAACTTATTGGATGCACAAGACTGGTTAAAAACCCTAATTGGACAAGAATAAGCCTAGGGAGGACGAAAATGACCTAATTGATCATCCAATGACACAAACACACCTATTGGATGCACAAGATTGGTTAAAAACCCTAATTGGACAAGAATAAGCCTAGGGAGGACGAAAATGACCTAATTGATCATCCAATGACAAAAACACACCTATTGGATGCACATGATCGGTTAAAAACCCTAATTGGACAAGAATAAGCCTATGGAGGACGAAAATGACCTAATTGATCATCCAATGACACAAACACACCTATTGGATGCACAAGATTGGTTAAAAACCCTAATTGGACAAGAATAAGCCTAGTGAGGATGAAAATAACCTAATTGATCATCCAATGACACAAACACACCTATTGGATGCACAAGATTGGTTAAAAACCCTAATTGGACAAGAATAAGCCTAGGGAGGACGAAAATGACCTAAATGATAATCCAATGACACAACTCCACCTATTGGATGCACAAGATTGGTTAAAAACCCTAATTGGACAAGAATAAGCCTAGGGAGGACGAAAATGACCTAATTGATCATCCAATGACACAAACACACCTATTGGATGCACAAGATTGGTTAAAAACCCTAATTGGACAAGAATATGCCTAGGGAGGACGAAAATGACCTAGTTGATCATCCAATGACACAAACACACCAATTGGATACACAAGATTGGTTAA
This sequence comes from Cicer pinnatifidum, assembly GCA_037974775.1. Taxonomy (NCBI): domain Eukaryota; kingdom Viridiplantae; phylum Streptophyta; class Magnoliopsida; order Fabales; family Fabaceae; genus Cicer; species Cicer pinnatifidum. Next base: position 8,753 of record JBBPBR010001571.1, on the reverse strand, counting down.
AAACCCTAATTGGACAAGAATATGACGGCGGAGGACGAAAATGACCTAAATGTTAATCCAATGAGACAAATGAACTTATTGGATGCACAAGATTGGTTAAAAACCCAAATTGGACAAGAATAAGCCTTGGGAGGACGAAAATGACCTAATTGATCATCCAATGACACAAACACACCTATTGGATGCACAAGATTGGTTAAAAACCCTAATTGGACAAGAATAAGCCTAGGGAGGACGAAAATGACCTAATTGATCATCCAATGACACAAACACACCTATTGGATGCACAAGATTGGTTAAAATCCCTAATTGGACAAGAATAAGCCTTGGGGGGACGAAAATGACCTAATTGATCATCAAATGACACAAACACACCTATTGGATGCACAAGACTGGTTAAAAACCCTAATTGGACAAGAATATGCCTAGGAAGGACGAAAATGACCTAATTGATCATCCAATGACACAAACACACCTATTGGATGCACAAGATTGGTTAAAAACCCTAATTGGACAAGAATGTGCCTAGGGAGGAGGAAAATGACCTAAATATTAATTCAATGACACAAACAAAGTTATTGGATGCACAAGATTGGTTAAAAACCCTAATTGGACAAGAATAAGCCTAGGGAGGACGAAAATGACCTAATTGATCATCCAATGACACAAACACACCTATTGGATGCACAAGATTGGTTAAAAACCCTAACTGGACAAGAATATGCCTAGGGAGGACGAAAATGACCTAAATGTTAATCCAATGACACAAATGAACTTATTGGATGCACAAGATTGGTTAAAAACCCTAATTGGACAAGAATAAGCCTAGGGAGGACGAAAATGACCTAATTGATCATCCAATGACACAAACACACCTATTGGATGCACAAGATTGGTTAAAAACCCAAATTGCACAAGAATATGCCTAGGGAGGAGGAAAGTGACCTAATTGATCATTCAATGACGCAAACACACCTATTGGATGCACAAGATTGGTTAAAAACCCTAATTCGACTAGAATATGCCTAGGGAGGACGAAAATGACCTAAATGTTAATCCAATGACACAAATGAACTTATTGGATGCACAAGATTGGTTAAAAACCCTAATTGGACAAGAATAAGCCTAGGGAGGACGAAAATGACCTAATTGATCATCCAATGACACAAACACACCTATTGGATGCACAAGATTGGTTAAAAACCCTAATTGGACAAGAATAAGCCTAGGGAGGACGAAAATGACCTAATTGATCATCCAATGACACAAACACACCTATTGGATGCACAAGATTGGTTAAAAACCCAAATTGGACAAGAATATGCCTAGGGAGGACGAAAATGACCTCATTGATCATCCAATGACACAAACACACCTATTGGATGCACAAGATTGGTTAAAAACCCTAATTGGACAAGAATAAGCCTAGGGAGAACGAAAATGACCTAAATGTTAATCCAATGACACAACTCAACTTATTGGATGCACAAGATTGGTTAAAAACCCTAATTGGACAAGAATAAGCCTAGGGAGGACGAAAATGACCTAATTGATCATCCAATGACACAAACACACCTATTGGAAGCACAAGATTGGTTAAAAACCCTAATTGGACAAGAATATGCCTAGGGAAGACAAAAATGACCTAAATGTTAATCCAATGACACAAATGAACTTATTGGATGCACAAGATTGGTTAAAAACCCTAATTGGACAAGAATAAGCCTAGGGAGGACGAAAATGACCTAATTGATCATCCAATGACACAAACACACCTATTGGATGCAAGAGATTGGTTAAAAACCCTAATGGGACGAGAATATGCCTAGGGAGGACGAAAATGACCTAAATGTTAATCCAATGACACAAATGAACTTATTGGATGCACAAGATTGGTTAAAAACCCTAATTGGACAAGAATAAGCCTAGGGAGGACGAAAATGACCTAATTGATCATCCAATGACACAAACAAACCTATTGGATGCACAAGATTGGTTAAAAACCCTAATTGGACAAGAATAAGCCTAGTGAGGACGAAAATGACCTAATTGATCATCCAATGACACAAACACACCTATTGGAAGCACAAGAATGGTTAAAAACCCTAATTGGACAAGAATATGCCTATGGAGGATGAAAATGACCTAAATGTTAATCCAATGACACAAATGAATTTATTGGATGCACAAGATTGGTTAAAAACCCTAATTGGGCAAGAATAAGCTTAGGGAGGACGAAAATGACCTAATTGATCATCCAATGACACAAACACACCTATTGGATGCACAAGATTGGTTAAAAACCCTAATTGGACAAGAATATGCCTAGGGAGGACGAAAATGACCTAAATATTAATTCAATGACACAAACAAACTTATTGGATGCACAAGATTGGTTCAAAACCCTAATTGGACAAGAATAAGCCTACGGAGGACGAAAATGACCTAAATGTTAATCCAATGACACAAACACACCTATTGGATGCACAAGATTGGTTAAAAACCCTAATTGGACAAGAATAAGCCTAGGGAGGACGAAAATGACCTAATTGATCATCCAATGACACAAACACACCTATTGGATGCACAAGATTGGTTAAAAACCCTAATTGGACAAGAATAAGCCTAGAGAGGACGAAAGTGACCTAATTGATCATCCAATGACACAAACACACCTATTGGATGCACAAGATTGGTTAAAAACCCTAATTGGACAAGAATATGCCTAGGGAGGACGAAAATGACCTAAATGTTAATCCAATGACACAAACCCACCTATTGGATGCACAAGATTGGTTAAAAACCCTAATTGGACAAGAATAAGCCTAGGGAGGACGAAAATGACCTAATTGATCATCCAATGACACAAACACACCTATTGGATGCACAAGATTGGTTAAAAACCCTAATTGGACAAGCATAAGCCTAGGGATGACGAAAATGACCTAATTGATCATCCAATGACACAAACACACCTATTGGATGCACAAGATTGGTTAAAAACCCTAATTGGACAAGAATAAGCCTAGGGAGGACGAAAATGACCTAATTGATCATCCAATGACACAAACACACCTATTGGATGCACAAGATTGGTTAAAAACCCTAAATGGACAAGAATAAGCCTAGGGAGGACGAAAACAACCTAATTGATCATTAAATGACACAAACACACCTATTGGATGCACAAGATTGGTTAAAAACCCTAATTGGACAAGAATAAGCCTAGGGAGGACGAAAATGACCTAATTGATCATCCAATGACACAAACACACCTATTGGATGCACAAGATTGGTTAAAAACCCTAATTGGACAAGAATAACCTTGGGAGGACGAAAATGACCTAATTGATCATCCAATGACACAAACACACCTATTGGATGCACAAGATTGGTTAAAAACCCTAATTGGACAAGAATATGCCTAGGGAGGACGAAAATGACCTAATTGATCATGAAATGACACAAACACACCTATTGGATGCACAAGATTGGTTAAAAACCCTAATTGGACAAGAATAGGCCTAGGGAGGACGAAAATGACCTAAATATTAATTCAATGACACTAACAAACATATTGGACGCACAAGATTGGTTAAAAATCCTAATTGGACAAGAATAAGCCTAGGGAGGATAAAAATGACCTAATTGATCATCCAATGACACAAACACACCTATTGGAAGCACAAGATTGGTTAAAAATCCTAATTGGACAAGAATATGCCTAGGGAGGACGAAAATGACCTAAATGTTAATCCAATGACACAAATGAACTTATTGGATGCACAAGATTGGTTAAAAACCCTAATTGGACAAGAATAAGCCTAGGGAGGACGAAAATGACCTAATTGATCATCCAATGACAGAAACACACCGATTGGATTCACAAGATTGGTTAAAAACCCTAATTCGACAAGAATATGCCTAAGGAGGACGAAAATGACCTAAATATTAATTCAATGACACAAACAAAGTTATTGGATGCACAAGATTGGTTAAAAACCCTAATTGGACAAGAATAAGCCTTGGGATGATGAAAATGACCTAATTGATCATCCAATGACACAAACACACCTATTGGATGCACAAGATTGGTTAAAAACCCTAATTGGACAAGAATAAGCCTAGGGAGGACGAAAATGACCTAATTGATCATCCAATGACACAAACACACCTATTGGATGCACAAGATTGGTTAAAAACCCTAATTGGACAAGAATAAGCCTAGGGAGGACGAAAATGACCTAATTGATCATCCAATGACACAAACACACCTATTGGATGCACAAGATTGGTTAAAAACCCTAATTGGACAAGAATAAGCCTAGGGAGGACGAAAATGACCTAATTGATCATCCAATGACACAAACACATCTATTGGAAGCACAAGATTGGTTAGAAACCCTAGTTGGACAAGAATATGCCTAGGGAGGACGAAAATGACCTAATTGATCATCCAATGACACAAATGAACTTATTGGATGCACAAGATTGCTTAAAAACCCTAATTGGACAAAAATAAGCATAGAAAGGACGAAAATGACCTAATTGATCATCCAATGACACAAACACACCTATTGGATGCACAAGATTGGTTAAAAACCCTAATTGGACAAGAATAAGCCTAGGGAGGACGAAAATGACCTAATTGATCATCCAATGACACAAACACACCTATTGGATGCACAAGATTGGTTAAAAACCCTAATTGGACAAGAATAAGCCTAGGGAGGACGAAAATGACCTAATTGATCATCCAATGACACAAACACACCTATTGGATGCCCAAGATTGGTTAAAAACCCTATTTGGACAAGAATAAGCCTAGGGAGGGCGAAAATGACCTAATAGATCATCCAATGATACAAACACACCTATTGGATGCACAAGGTTGGTTAAAAACCCTAATTGGACAAGAATATGTATAGGGAGGACGAAAATGACCTAAATATAAATTCAATGACACAATCAAAGTTATTGGATGCACAAGATAGGTTAAAAACCCTAATTGGACAAGAATAAGCCTAGCGAGGACGAAAATGACCTAATTGATCATCCAATGACACAAACACACCTATTGGATGCACAAGATTGGTTAAAAACCCTAATTGGACAAGAATAAGCCTAGGGAGGACGAAAATGACCTAATTGATCATCCAATGACACAAACACACCTATTGGATGCACAAGATTGGTTAAAAACCCTAATTGGACAAGAATTAGCCTAGGGAGGACGAAAATGACCTAATTGATCATCAAATGACACTAACACACCTATTGGAAGCACAAGAATGGTTAAAAACCCTACTTGGACAAGAATATGCCTAGGGAGGACGAAAATGACCTAATTGATCATCCAATGACACAAATGAACTTATTGGATGCACAAGATTTGTTAAAAACCCTAATTGGACAAGAATAAGTCTAGGGAGGACGAGAATGACCTAATTGATCATCCAATGACACAAACACACCTATTGGATGCACAAGATTGGTTAAAAACCCTAATTGGACAAGAATATGCCTAGGGAGGACGAAAATGACCTAAATATTAATTCAATGACACAATCAAAGTTATTGGATGCACAAGATTGGTTAAAAACTCTAGTTGGACAAGAATAAGCCTAGGGAGTACGAAAATGACCTAATTGAGCATCCAATGACACAAACACACCTATTGGATGCACAAGATTCGTTAAAAACCCTAATTGGACAAGAATAAGCCTAGGGAGGACAAAAATGACCTAATTGATCATCCAATGACACAAACACACCTATTGGATGCACAAGATTGGTTAAAAACCCTAATTGGACAAGAATAAGCCTAGGGAGGACGAAAATGACCTAATTGATCATCCAATGACACAAACACACCTATTGGATGCACAAGATTGGTTAAAAACCCTAATTGGACAAGAATATGCCTAGGGAGGGCGAAAATGATCTAAATATTAATTCAATGACACAAACAAAGTTATTGGATGCACAAGATTGGTTTAAAACCCTAATTGGACAAGAATCAGCCTAGGGAGGACGAAAATGACCTAATTGATCATCCAATGACACAGATGAACTTATTGGATGCACAAGATTGGTTAAAACCCCTAATTGGACAAGAATAAGCCTAGGGAGGACGAAAATGACCTAATTGATCATCCAATGACACAAACACACCTATTGGATGCACAAGATTGGTTAAAAACCCTAATTGGACAAGAATATACCTAGGGAGGACAAAAATGACCTAAATGTTAATTCAATGACACAAACGAACTTATTGGATGCACAACATTGGTTAAAAACCCTAATTGGACAAGGATAAGCCTAGGGAGGATGAAAATGACCTAATTGATCATCCAATGACACAAACACACCTATTGGATGCACAAGATTGGTTAAAAACCCTAATTGGACAAGAATAAGCCTAGGGAGGACGAAAATGACCTAATTGATCATCCAATGACACAAACACACCTATTGGATGCACAAGATTGGTTAAAAACCCTAATTGGACAAGAATAAGCCTAGGGAGGACGAAAATGACCTAATTGATCATCCAATGACACAAACACACCTATTGGATGCACAAGATTGGTTAAAAACCCTAATTGGGCAAGAATATGCCTAGGGAGGACGAAAATGACCTAATAGATCATCCAATGACACAAACACACCTATTGGATGCACAAGATTGGTTAAAAACCCTAATTGGACAAGAATATGCCTAGGGAGGACGAAAATGACCTAAATGTTAATCCAATGACACAACTCAACTTATTGGATGCACAAGATTGGTTAAAAACCCTAATTGGGTAAGAATAAGCCTAGGGAGGACGAAAATATCCTAATTGATCATCCAATGACACAAACACACCTATTGGATGCACAAGATTGGTTAAAAACCCTAATTGGACAAGAATAAGCCTAGGGAGGACGAAAATGACCTAATTGATCATCCAATGACACAAACACACCTATTGGATGCACAAGATTGGTTAAAAACCCTAATTGGACAAGAATATGCCTAGGGAGGACGAAAATGACCTAAATATTAATTCAATGACACAAACAAACTTATCGAATGCACAAGATTGGTTAAAAACCCTAATTGGACAAGAATAAGCCTAGGGAGGACGAAAATGACCTAATTGATCATCCAATGACACAAACACACCTATTGGATGTACAAGATTGGTTAAAAACCCTAATTGGACAAGAATAAGCCTAGGGAGGACGAAAATGACCTAATTGATCATCCAATGACACAAACACACCTATTGGATGCACAAGATTGGTTAAAAACCCTAATTGGACAAGAATATGCCTAGGGAGGACAAAAATGACCTAATTGATCATCCAATGACACAAACACACCTATTGGATGCACAAGATCGGTTAAAACCCTAATTGGACAAGAATAAGCCAAGGGAGGACGAAAATGACCTAATTGATCATCCAATGACACAAACACACCTATTGGATGCACAAGATTGGTTAAAAACCCTAATTGGAAAAGAATATGCCTAGGAAGGACGAAAATGACCTAGTTGATCATCCAATGACACAAATGAACTTATTGGATGCACAAGATTAGTTAAAAACCCTAATTGGACACGAATAAGTCTAGGGATGACGAAAATAACCTAATTGATCATCCAATGACACAAACACAACTATTGGATGCACAAGATTGGTTAAAAACCCTAATTGGACAAGAATATGCCTAGGGAGGATGAAAATGACCTAATTGATCCCCCAATGACACAAACACACCTATTGGATGCACAAGATTGGTTAAAAACCCTAATTGGACAAGAATATGCCTAGGGAGGACGAAAATGACCTAATTGATCATCCAATGACACAAACACACCTATTGGATGCACAAGATCGGTTAAAACCCTAATTGGACAAGAATAAGCCTAGGGAGGACGAAAATGACCTAATTGATCATCCAATGACACAAACACACCTATTGGATGCACAAGATTGGTTAAAAACCCTAATTGGACAAGAATATGCATAGGAAGGACGAAAATGACCTAATTGATCATCCAATGACACAAATGAACTTATTGGATGCACAAGATTAGTTAAAACACGTAATTGGACACGAATAAGCCTAGGGAGGACGAAAATAACCTAATTGATCATCCAATGACACAAACACACCTATTGGATGCACAAGATTGGTTAAAAACCCTAATTGGACAAGAATATGCCTAGGAAGGACGAAAATGATCTAATTGATCATCCAATGACACAAATGAACTTATTGGATGCACAAGATTAGTTAAAAACCATAATTGGACACGAATAAGCCTAGGTAGGACGAAAATAACCTAATTGATCATCCAATGACACAAACACACCTATTGGATGCACAAGATTGGTTAAAAACCCTAATTGGACAAGAATATGCCTAGGGAGGATGAAAATGACCGAAATGCTAATCCAACGACACAACTCAAATTATTGGATGCACAAGATTGGTGAAAAACCCTAATTGGGCAAGAATAAGCCAAGCGAGGACGAAAATGACCTAATTGATCATCCAATGACACAAACACACCTACTGGATGCACAAGATTGGTTAAAAACCCTAATTGGGCAAGAATATGCCTAGGGAGGACAAAAATGACCTAAATGTTAATTCAATGACACAAACGAACTTATTGGACGCACAACATTGGTTAAAAACCCTAATTGGACAAGGATAAGCCTAGGGAGGACGAAAATGACCTAATTGATCA
>JBBPBR010001570.1:0-23993 GCA_037974775.1 Cicer pinnatifidum | reverse complement strand
TTGTGCTTCCAATAGGTGTGTTTGTGTCATTGGATGATCAATTAGGTCATTTTCGTCCTCCCTAGGCTTATTCTTGTCCAATTAGGGTTTTTAACCAATCTTGTGCATCCAACAAGTTTGTTTATGTCATTGAATTAATATTTAGGTCATTTTCGTCCTCCCTAGGCATATTCTTGTCCAATTAGGGTTTTTAACCAATCTTGTGCATCCAATAGGTGTGTTTGTGTCATTGGATGATCAATTAGGTCATTTTCATCCTTCCTAGGCATATTCTTGTCCAATTAGGGTTTTTAACCAATCTTGTGCATCCAATAGGTGTGTTTGTGTCATTGGATGATCAATTAGGTTATTTTCTTCTTCCCTAGACTTATTCGTGTCCAATTAGGGTTTTTAACTAATCTTGTGCATCCAATAAGTTCATTTGTGTCATTGGATGATCAATTAGGTCATTTTCGTCCTTCCTAGGCTTATTCTTGTACAATTAGGGTTTTTAACCAATCTTGTGCATCCAATAAGTTCATTAGTGTCATTGGATTAACATTTAGGTCAATTTCGTCCTCCCTAGGCATATTCTTCTCCAATTAGGGTTTTTAACCAATCATGTGCTTCCAATAGGTGTGTTTGTGTCATTGGATGATCAGTTAGGTCATTTTCGTCCTCCCTAGGCTTATTCTTGTCCAATTAGGGTTTTTAACCAATCTTGTGCATCCAACAAGTTTGTTTATGTCATTGAATTAATATTTAGGTCATTTTCGTCCTCCCTAGGCATATTCTTGTCCAATTAGGGTTTTTAACCAATCTTGTGCATCCAATAGGTGTGTTTGTGTCATTGGATGATCAATTAGGTCATTTTCATCCTCCCTAGGCATATTCTTGTCCAATTAGGGTTTTTAACCAATCTTGTGCATCCAATAGGTGTGTTTGTGTCATTGGATGATCAATTAGGTTATTTTCTTCTTCCCTAGATTTATTCGTGTCCAATTAGGGTTTTTAACTAATCTTGTGCATCCAATAAGTTCATTTGTGTCATTGGATGATCAATTAGGTCATTTTCGTCCTTCCTAGGCTTATTCTTGTACAATTAGGGTTTTTAACCAATCTTGTGCATCCAATAAGTTCATTAGTGTCATTGGATTAACATTTAGGTCATTTTCGTCCTCCCTAGGCATATTCTTGTCCAATTAGGGTTTTTAACCAATCTTGTGCTTCCAATAGGTGTGTTTGTGTCATTGGATGATCAATTAGGTCATTTTCGTCCTCCCTAGGCTTATTCTTGTCCAATTAGGGTTTTTAACCAATCTTGTGCATCCAACAAGTTTGTTTATGTCATTGAATTAATATTTAGGTCATTTTCGTCCTCCCTAGGCATATTCTTGTCCAATTAGGGTTTTTAACCAATCTAGTGCATCCAACAGGTGTGTTTGTGTCATTGGATGATAAATTAGGTCATTTTCATCCTCCCTAGGCATATTCTTGTCCAATTATGGTTTTTAACCAATCTTGTGCATCCAATAGGTGTGTTTGTGTCATTGGATGATCAATTAGGTCATTTTCGTCCTCCCTAGGCTTATTCTTGTCCAATTAGGGTTTTTAACCAATCTTGTGCATCCAATAGGTGTGTTTGTGTCATTGGGTGATCAATTAGGTCATTTTCGTCCTCCCTAGGCTTATCCTTGTCCAATTAGGGTTTTTAACCAATGTTGTGCATCCAATAAGTTCGTTTGTGTCATTGAATTAACATTTAGGTCATTTTTGTCCTCCCTAGGCATATTCTTGTCCAAATAGGGTTTTTAACCAATCTTGTGCATCCAGTAGGTGTGTTTGTGTCATTGGATGATCAATTAGGTCATTTTCATCCTCCCTAGGCTAATTCTTGTCCAATTAGGGTTTTTAACCAATCTTGTGCATCCAATAAGTTTGTTTGTGTCATTGAATTAATATTTAGGTCATTTTCGTCCTCCCTAGGCATATTCTTGTCCAATTAGGGTTTTTAACCAATCTTGTGCATCCAATAGGTGTGTTTGTGTCATTGGATGATCAATTAGGTTATTTTCTTCGTCCCTAGACTTATTCGTGTCCAATTAGGGTTTTTAACTAATCTTGTGCATCCAATAAGTTCATTTGTGTCATTGGATGATCAATTAGGTCATTTTCGTCCTTCCTAGGCTTATTCTTGTCCAATTAGGGTTTTTAACCAATATTGTGCATCCAATAAGTTCATTAGTGTCATTGGATTAACATTTAGGTCATTTTCGTCCTCCCTAGGCATATTCTTGTCCAATTAGGGTTTTTAACCAATCTTGTGCTTCCAATAGGTGTGTTTGTGTCATTGGATGATCAGTTAGGTCATTTTCGTCCTCCCTAGGCTTATTCTTGTCCAATTAGGGTTTTTGACCAATCTTGTGCATCCAACAAGTTTGTTTATGTCATTGAATTAATATTTAGGTCATTTTCGTCCTCCCTAGGCATATTCTTGTCCAATTAGGGTTTTTAACCAATCTTGTGCATCCAATAGGTGTGTTTGTGTCATTGGATTATCAATTAGGTCATTTTCGTCCTCCCTAGGCATATTCTTGTCCAATTAGGGTTTTTATACAATCTTGTGCATCCAATAGGTGTGTTTGTGGCAATGGATGATCAATTAGGTCATTTTCGTCCTCCCTAGGCTTATTCTTGTCCAATTAGGGTTTTTAACCAATCTTGTGCATCCAATAAGTTCATTTGTGTCATTGGATTAACATTTAGGTCATTTTCGTCCTCCCTAGGCATATTCTTGTCCAATTAGGGTTTTTAACCAATCTTGTGCATCCAATAGGTGTGTTTGTGTCATTGGATGATCAATTAGGTTATTTTCGTCCTCCCTAGGCTTATTCGTGTCTAATTAGGGTTTTTAACTAATCTTGTGCATCCAATAAGTTCATTTGTGTCATTGGATGATCAATTAGGTCATTTTCGTCTTTCCTAGGCATATTCTTGTCTAATTAGGGTTTTTAACCAATCTTGTGCATCCAATAGGTGTGTTTGTGTCATTGGATGATCAATTAGGTCATTTTCGTCCTCCCTAGGCTTATTCTTGTCCAATTAGGGTTTTTAATCAATCTTGTGCATCAAATAAGTTCATTTGTGTCATTGGATTAACATTTAGGTCATTTTCGTCCTCCCTAGGCATATTCTTGTCCAATTAGGGTTTTTAACCAATCTTGTGCTTCCAATAGGTGTGTTTGTGTCATTGGATGATCAATTAGGTCATTTTCGTCCTCCCTAGGCTTATTCTTGTCCAATTAGGGTTTTTAACCGATCTTCTGCATCCAATAGGTGTGTTTGTGTCTGGATGATCAATTAGGTCATTTTCGTCCTGCCTAGGCATATTCTTGTCCAATTAGGGTTTTTAACCAATTTTGTGCATCTAATAGGTGTGTTTGTGTCATTGGATGATCAATTAGGTCATTTTCGTCCTCCCTAGGCATATTCTTGTCCAATTAGGTTTTTAACCAATCTTGTGCTGCCAAAGGTGTGTTTGTGTCATTGGATGATCAATTAGGTCATTTTCGTCCTCCCTAGGCATATTCTTGTCCAATTAGGGTTTTTAACCAATCTTGTGCATCCAATAGGTGTGTTTGTGTCATTGGATGATCAATTAGGTCATTTTCGTCCTCCCTAGGCATATTCTTGTCCAATTAGGGTTTTTAACCAATCTTGTGCATCCAATAGGTGTGTTTGTGTCATTGGATGATCAATTAGGTCATTTTCGTCCTCCCTAGGCTTATTCTTGTCCAATTAGGGTTTTTAACCAACCTTGTGCATCCAATAAGTTGAGTTATGTCATTGGATTAACATTTAGGTCATTTTCGTTCTCCCTAGGCTTATTCTTGTCCAATTAGGGTTTTTAACCAATCTTGTGCATCCAATAAGTTCATTTGTGTCATTGGATTAACATTTAGGTCATATCCGTCTTCCCTAGGCATATTCTTGTCCAATTAGGGTTTTTAACCAATCTTGTGCATCCAATAGGTGTGTTTGTGTCATTGGATGATCAATTAGGTCATTTTCGTCCTCCCTAGGCTTATTCTTGTCCAATTAGGGTTTTGAACCAATCTTGTGCATCCAATAACTTTGTTTGTGTCATTGAATTAATATTTAGGTCATTTTCGTCCTCCCTAGGCATATTCTTGTCCAATTAGGGTTTTAACCAATCTTGTGCATCCAATAGGTGTGTTTGTGTCATTGGATGATCAATTATGTCATTTTCGTCCTCCCTAGGCTTATTCTTGTCCAATTAGAGTTTTTAACCAATCTTGTGCATTCAATAACTTTGTTTGTGTCATTGAATTAATATTTAGGTCATTTTCGTCCTCCCTAGGCATATTCTTGTCCAATTAGGGTTTTTAACCAATCTTGTGCATCCAATAGGTGTGTTTGTGTCATTGGATGATCAATTAGGTCATTTTCGTTCTCCCTAGGCTTATTCTTGTCCAATTAGGGTTTTTAACCAATCTTGTGGATCCAATAGGTGTGTTTGTGTCATTGGATGATCAATTAGGTCATTTTCGTCCTCCTTAGGCTTATTCTTGTCCAATTAGGGTTTTTAACCAATCTTGTGCATCCAATAGGTGTGTTTGTGTCATTGGATGATCAATTAGGTCATTTTCGTCCTCCCTAGGCTTATTCTTGTCCAATTAGGGTTTTTAACCAATCGTGTGCATCCAATAACTTTGTTTGTGTCATTGAATTAATATTTAGGTCATTTTCCTCCTCCCTAGGCATATTCTTGTCCAATTAGGGTTTTTAACCAATCTTGTGCATCCAATAGGTGTGTTTGTGTCATTGGATGATCAATTAGGTCATTTTCGTCCTCCCTAGGCTTATTCTTGTCCAATTAGGGTTTTTAACCAATCTTGTGCATCCAATAAGTTCATTTCTGTCATTGGATTAACATTTAGGTCATTTTTGTCCTTCCTAGGCATATTCTTGTCCAATTAGGGTTTTTAACCAATCTAGTGCTTCCAATAGGTGTGTTTGTGACATTGGATGATCAATTAGGTCATTTTCGTCCTCCCTAGGCATATTCTTGTCCAATTAGGGTTTTTAACCAATCTTGTGCATCCAATAAGTTCATTTGTGTCATTGGATGATCAATTAGGTCATTTTCGTCCTCCCTAGGCTTATTCTTGTCCAATTAGGGTTTTTAACCAATCTTGTGCATCCAATATGTGTGTTTGTGTCATTGGATGATCAATTAGGTCATTTTCGTCCTCCCTTGGCTTATTCTTGCCCAATTAGGGTTTTTCACCAATCTTGTGCATCCAATAATTTGAGTTGTGTCGTTGGATTAGCATTTCGGTCATTTTCATCCTCCCTAGGCATATTCTTGTCCAATTAGGGTTTTTAACCAATCTTGTGCATCCAATAGGTGTGTTTGTGTCATTGGATGATCAATTAGGTTATTTTCGTCCTCCCTAGGCTTATTCGTGTCCAATTAGGGTTTTTAACTAATCTTGTGCATCCAATAAGTTCATTTGTTTCATTGGATGATCAATTAGGTCATTTTCGTCCTCCCTAGGCTTATTCTTGTCCAATTAGGGTTTTTAACCAATCTTGTGCATCCAATAAGTTTGTTAGTGTCATTGAATTAATATTTAGGTCATTTTCGTCCTCCCTAGGCATATTCTTGTCCAATTAGGGTTTTTAACCAATATGGTGCATCCAATAGGTGTGTTTGTGTCGTTGGATGATCAATTAGGTCATTTTCGTCCTCCCTAGACTTATTCTTGTCCAATTAGGGTTTTTAACCAATCTTGTGCTTCCAATAGGTGTGTTTGTGTCATTGGATGATCAATTAGGTCATTTTCGTCCTCCCTAGGCTTATTCTTGTCCAATTAGGGTTTTTAACCAATCATGTGCATCCAACAAGTTTGTTTATGTCATTGATTTAATATTTAGGTCATTTTCGTCCTCCCTAGGCATATTCTTGTCCAATTAGGGTTTTTAACCAATCTAGTGCATCCAATAGGTGTGTTTGTGTCATTGGATGATCAATTAGGTCATTTTCGTCCTCCCTAGGCATATTCTTGTCCAATTAGGGTTTTTATACAATCTTGTGCATCCAATAGGTGTGTTGGTGGCAATGGATGATCAATTAGGTCATTTTCGTCCTCCCTAGGCTTATTCTTGTCCAATTAGGGTTTTTAACCAATCTTGTGCATCCAATAAGTTCATTTGTGTCATTGGATTAACATTTAGGTCATTTTCGTCCTCTCTAGACATATTCTTGTCCAATTAGGGTTTTTAACCAATCTTGTGCATCCAATAGGTGTGTTTGTGTCATTGGATGATCAATTAGGTTATTTTCGTCCTCCCTAGGCTTATTCGTGTCCAATTAGAGTTTTTAACTAATCTTGTGCATCCAATAAGTTCATTTGTGTCATTGGATGATCAATTAGGTCATTTTCGTCCTTCCTAGGCATATTCTTAGCCAATTAGGGTTTTTAACGAATTTTGTGCATCCAATGGGTGTGTTTCTGTCATTGGATGATCAATTAGGTCATTTTCGTCCTTCCTAGGCTTATTCTTGTCCAATTAGGGTTTTTAACCGATATTGTGCATCCAATAGGTGTGTTTGTGTCATTGGATGATCAATTAGGTCATTTTCGTCCTCCCAAGGCATATTCTTGTCCAATTAGGGTTTTTAACCAATCTTGTGCAACCAATAGGTGTGTTTGTGTCATTGGATGATCAATTAGGTCATTTTCGTCCTCCCTAGGCTTATTCTTGTCCAATTAGGGTTTTTAACCAATCTTGTGCATCCAATAAGTTCATTTGTGTCAATGGATTAACATTTAGGTCATTTTCGTCCTCACTAGGCATATTCTTGTCCAATTAGGGTTTTTAACCAATCTTGTGCTTCCAATAGGTGTGTTTGTGTCATTGGATGATCAATTAAGTCATTGTTGTCCTCCCTAGGCTTATTCTTGTCCAATTTGGGTTTTTACCCAATCTTGTGCATCCAACAAGTTTGTTTATGTCATTGAATTAATATTTAGGTCATTTTCGTCCTCCCTAGGCATATTCTTGTCTAATTAGGGTTTTTAACCAATCTTGTGCATCCAATAGGTGTGTTTGTGTCATTTGATGATCAATTAGGTCATTTTCGTCCTCCCTAGGCATATTCTTGTCCAATTAGGGTTTTTAACCAATCTTGTGCATCCAATAGGTGTGTTTGTGGCAATGGATGATCAATTAGGTCATTTTCGTCCTCCCTAGGCTTATTCTTGTCCAATTAGGGTTTTTAACCAATCTTGTGCATCCAATAGGTGTGTTTGTGGCAATGGATGATCAATTTGGTCATTTTCGTCCTCCTAGGCTTATTCTTGACCAATTAGGGTTTTTAACCAATCTTGTGCATCCAATAAGTTGAGTTGTGTCATTGGATTAGCATTTAGGTCATTTTCGTCCTCCCTAGGCTTATTCTTGACCAATTAGGGTTTTTAACAAATCTTGTGCATCCAATAAGTTCATTTGTGTCATTGGATTAACATTTAGGTCATTTTCGTTCTCCCTAGGCATATTCTTGTCCAATTAGGGTTTTTAACCAATCTTGTCCATCCAATAGGTGTGTTTGTGTCATTGGATGATCAATTAGGTCATTTTCGTCCTTTCTATGCTTATTCTTGTCCAATTAGGGTTTTTAACCAATCTTGTGCATCCAATAGGTGTGTTTGTGTCATTGGATGATCAATTAGGTCATTTTCGTCCTCCCTAGGCTTATTCTTGTCCAATTAGGGTTTTTAACCAATCTTGTGCATCCAATAGGTGTGTTTGTGTCATTGGATGATCAATTAGGTCATTTTCGTCCTCCCTAGGCTTATTCTTGTCCAATTAGGGTTTTTAACCAATCTTGTGCATCCAATAAGTTTGTTTGTGTCATTGAATTAATATTTAGGTCATTTTCGTCCTCCCTAGGCATATTCTTGTCCAATTAGGGTTTTTAACCAATCTTGTGCATCCAATAGGTGTGTTTATGTCATTGGATGATCAATTAGGTCGTTTTCGTCCTCCCTAGGCTTATTCTTGTCCAATTAGGGTTTTTAACCAATCTTGTGCATCCAATAGGTGTGTTTGTGTCATTGGATGATCAATTAGGTCATTTTTGTCCTTCCTAGGCTTATTCTTGTCCAATTAGGGTTTTTAACCAATCTTGTGCATCCAATAAGTTCATTTGTGTCATTGGATTAACATTTAGGTCATTTTCGTCCTCCCTAGGCATATTCTTGTCCAATTAGGGTTTTTATCCAATCTTGTGCTTTTAATAGGTGTGTTTGTGTCATTGGATGATCAATTAGGTCATTTTCGTCCTCCCTAGGCTTATTCTTGTCCAATTAGGGTTTTTAACCAATCTTGTGCATCCAACAAGTTTGTTTATGTCATTGAATTAATATTTAGGTCATTTTCGTCCTCCCTAGGCATATTCTTGTCCAATTAGGGTTTTTAACCAATCTTGTGCATCCAATAGGTGTGTTTGTGTCATCGGATGATCAATTAGGTCATTTTCGTCCTCCATAGGCATATTCTTGTCCAATTAGGGTTTTTAACCAATCTTGTGCATCCAATAGGTGTGTTTGTGTCATTGGATGATCAATTAGGTCATTTTCGTCCTCCCTAGGCTTATTCTTGCCCAATTAGGTTTTTTAACCAATCTTGTGCATCCAATAAGTTGAGTTGTGTCATTGGATTAGCATTTAGGTCATTTTCGTCCTCCCTAGGCTTATTCTTGTCCATTTAGGATTTTTAACCAATCTTGTGCATCCCATAAGTTCATTTGTGTCATTGGATTAACATTTAGGTCATTTTCGTCCTCCCTAGGCATATTCTTGTCCAATTAGGGTTTTTAACCAATCTTGTGCATCCAATAGGTGTGTTTGTGTCATTGGATGACCAATTAGGTCATTTTCGTCCTCCCTAGGCTTTTTCTTGTCCAATTAGGGTTTTTAAGCAATCTTGTGCATCCAATAAGTTCATTTGTGTCATTGGATTAACATTTTGGTCATTTTCGTCCTCCCTAGGCATATTCTTGTCCAATTAGGGTTTTTAACCAATCTTGTGCATCCAATAGGTGTGTTTGTGTCATTGGATGATCAATTAGGTCATTTTCGTCCTCCCTAGGCATATTCTTGTCCAGTTAGGGTTTTTAACCAATCTTGTGCATCCAATAGGTGTGTTTGTGTCATTGGATGTTCAATTAGGTCATTTTCGTCCTCCCTAGGCTTATTCTTGTCCAATTAGGGTTTTTAACCAATCTTGTGCATCCAATAAGTTTGTTTGTGTCATTGAATTAATATTTAGGTCATTTTCGTCCTCCCTAGGCATATTCTTGTCCAATTAGGGTTTTTAACCAATCTTGTGCATCCAATAGTCGTGTTTGTGTCATTGGATAATCAATTAGGTCATTTTCGTCCTCCCTAGGCTTATTCTTGTCCAATTAGGGTTCTTAACCAATCTTGTGCATCCAATAAGTTCATTTGTGTCTTTGGATTAACATTTAAGTCATTTTCGTCCTCCCTTGGCATATTCTTGTCCAATTAGGGTTTTTAACCAATCTTGTGATTCCAATAGGTGTGTTTGTGTCATTGGATGATCAATTAGGTCATTTTCGTCCTCCCTAGGCTTATTCTTGTCCAATTAGGGTTTTTAACCAATCTTGTGCATCCAATAAGTTTGTTTGTGTCATTGAATTAATATTTAGGTCATTTTCGTCCTCCCTAGGCATATTCTTGTCCAATTAGGGTTTTTAACCAATCTTGTGCATCCAATAGGTGTGGTTGTGGAAATGGATGATCAATTAGGTCATTTTCGTCCTCCCTAGGCTTATTCTTTTCCAATTAGGGTTTTTAACCAATCTTGTGCATCCAATAGGTGTGTTTGTGTCATTGGATGATCAATTAGGTCATTTTCGTCCTCCCTAGGCTTATTCTTGTCCAATTAGGGTTTTTAACCAATCTTGTGCATCCAATAGGTGTGTTTGTGTAATTGGATGATCAATTAAGTCATTTTCATCCTCCCTAGGCTTATTCTTGTCCAATTAGGGTTTTTAACCAATCTTGTGCATCCAATAAGTTGAGTTGTGTCATTGGATTAACATTTAGGTCATTTTCGTTCTCCCTACGCTTATTCTTGTCCAATTAGGGTTTTTAACCAATCTTGTGCATCCAATAGGTGTGTTTGGGGCAATGGATGATCAATTAGGTCATTTTCGTCCACCCTAGGCTTATTCTAGTCAAATTAGGGTTTTTAACCAATCTTGTGCATCCAATAGGTGTGTTTGTGTCATTGGATGATCAATTAGGTCATTTTCGTCCTCCCTAGGCTTATTCTTGTCCAATTAGGGTTTTTACCCAATCTTGTGCATCCAACAAATTTGTTTATGTCATTGAATTAATATTTAGGTCATTTTCGTCCTCCCTAGGCATATTCTTGTCCAATTAGGGTTTTTAACCAATCTTGTGCATCCAATAGGTGTGTTTG
Source organism: Cicer pinnatifidum (assembly GCA_037974775.1). Lineage (NCBI taxonomy): Eukaryota > Viridiplantae > Streptophyta > Magnoliopsida > Fabales > Fabaceae > Cicer > Cicer pinnatifidum. Next base: position 13,475 of record JBBPBR010001570.1, on the reverse strand, counting down.
TGTCATTGGATGATCAATTAGCTCATTTTCGTCCTCCCTAGGCATATTTTTGTCCAATTAGGGTTTTTATACAATCTTGTGCATCCAATAGGTGTGTTTGTGGCAATGGATGATCAATTAGGTCATTTTCGTCCTCCCTAGGCTTATTCTTGTCCAATTAGGGTTTTTAACCAATCTTGTGCATCCAATAAGTTCATTTGTGTCATTGGATTAACATTTAGGTCATTTTCGTCCTCCCTAGACATATTCTTGTCCAATTAGGGTTTTTAACCAATCTTGTGCATCCAATAGGTGTGTTTGTGTCATTGGATGATCAATTAGGTTATTTTTGTCCTCCCTAGGCTTATTCGTGTCCAATTAGGGTTTTTAACGAATCTTGTGCATCCAACAAGTTTGTTTATGTCATTGAATTAATATTTAGGTCATTTTCGTCCTCCCTAGGCATATTCTTGTCTAATTAGGGTTTTTAACCAATCTTGTGCATCCAATAGGTGTGTTTGTGTCATTTGATGATCAATTAGGTCATTTTCGTCCTCCCTAGGCATATTCTTGTCCAATTAGGGTTTTTAACCAATCTTGTGCATCCAATAGGTGTGTTTGTGGCAATGGATGATCAATTAGGTCATTTTCGTCCTCCCTAGACTTATTCTTGTCCAATTAGGGTTTTTAACCAATCCTGTGCATCCAATAGGTGTGTTTGTGTCATTGGATGATCAATTAGGTCATTTTCGTCCTCCCTAGGCTTATTCTTGCCCAATTAGGGTTTTTCACCAATCTTGTGCATCCAATAATTTGAGTTGTGTCATTGGATTAGCATTTAGGTCATTTTCATCCTCCCTAGGCATATTCTTGTCCAATTAGGGTTTTTAACCAATCTTGTGCATCCAATAGGTGTGTTTGTGTCATTGGATGATCAATTAGGTTATTTTCGTCCTCCCTTGGCTTATTCGTGTCCAATTAGGGTTTTTAACTAATCTTGTGCATCCAATAAGTTCATTTGTGTCATTGGATGATCAATTAGGTCATTTTCGTCCTTCCTAGGCATATTCTTGTCCAATTAGGGTTTTTAACCAATCTTGTGCATCCAATAGGTGTGTTTGTGTCATTGGATGATCAATTAGGTCATTTTCGTCCTCGCTTGGCTTATTCTTGCCCAATTAGGGTTTTTCACCAATCTTGTGCATCCAATAATTTGAGTTGTGTCGTTGGATTAGCATTTCGGTCATTTTCATCCTCCCTAGGCATATTCTTGTCCAATTAGGGTTTTTAACCAATCTTGTGCATCCAATAGGTGTGTTTGTGTCATTGGATGATCAATTAGGTTATTTTCGTCCTACCTAGGCTTATTCGTGTCCAATTATGGTTTTTAACTAATCTTGTGCATCCAATAAGTTCATTTGTGTCATTGGATGATCAATTAGGTCATTTTCGTCCTTCCTAGGCATATTCTTGTCCAATTAGGGTTTTTAACCAATCTTGTGCATCCAATAGGTGTGTTTGTGTCATTGGATGATCAATTAGGTTATTTTCGTCCTCCCTAGGCTTATTCGTGTCCAATTAGGTGTTTTAACTAATCTTGTGCATCCAATAAGTTCATTTGTGTCATTGGATGATCAATTAGGTCATTTTCGTCCTTCCTATGCATATTCTTGTCCAATTAGGGTTTTTAACCAATCTTGTGCATCCAATAGGTGTGTTTGTGTCATTGGATGATCAATTAGGTTATTTTCGTCCTACCTAGGCTTATTCGTGTCCAATTATGGTTTTTAACTAATCTTGTGCATCCAATAAGTTCATTTGTGTCATTGGATGATCAATTAGGTCATTTTCGTCCTTCCTAGGCATATTCTTGTCCAATTAGGGTTTTTAACCAATCTTGTGCATCCAATAGGTGTGTTTGTGTCATCGGATGATCAATTAGGTCATTTTCGTCCTCCCTAGGCTTATTCTTGTCCAATTAGGGTTTTTAACCAATCTTGTGCATCCAATAAGTTCATTTGTGTCATTAGATTAACATTTAGGTCATTTTCGTCCTCCCTAGGCATATTCTTGTCCAATTAGGGTTTTTAACCAATCTTGTGCTTCCAATAGGTGTGTTTGTGTCATTGGATAATCAATTAGGTCATTTTCGTCCTCCCTAGGCTTATTCTTGTCCAATTAGGGTTTTTAACCAATCTTGTGCATCCAATAAGTTTGTTTGTGTCATTGAATTAATATTTAGGTCATTTTCGTCCTCCCTAGGCATATTCTTGTCCAATTAGGGTTTTTAACAATCTTGTGCATCTAATAAATTTGTTTGTTTCATTGAATTAATATTTAGGTCATTTTCGTCCTCCCTAGGCATATTCTTGTCCAATTAGGGTTTTTAACCAATCTTGTGCATCCAATAGGTGTGTTTGTGTCATTGGATGATTAATTAGGTCATTTTCGTCCTCCCTAGGCTTATTCTTGTCCAATTAGGGGTTTTAACCAATCTTGTGCATCCAATAGGTGTGTTTGTGTCATTGGATGATCAATTAGGTCATTTTCGTCCTCCCTAGGCTTATTCTATCCAATAAGTTCATTTGTGTCATTGGATGATCAATTAGGTCATTTTCGTCCTCCCTAGGCATATTCTTGTCCAATTAGGGTTTTTAACCAATCTTGTGCATCCAATAGGTGTGTTTGTGTCATTGGATGATCAATTAGGTCATTTTCGTCCTCCCTAGGCATATTCTTGTCCAATTAGGGTTTTTAACCAATCTTGTGCATCCAATAGGTGTGTTTGTGTCATTGGATGATCAATTAGGTTATTTTCGTCCTCCCTAGGCTTATTCTTGTCCAATTAGGGTTTTTAACTAATCTTGTGCATCCAAAAGTTCATTTGTGTCATTGGATGATCAATTAGGTCATTTTCGTCCTCCCTAGGCATATTCTTGTCCAATTAGGGTTTTTAACCAATCTTGTGCATCCAATAGGTGTGTTTGTGTCATTGGATGATCAATTAGGTCATTTTCGTCCTCCCTAGGCATATTCTTGTCCAATTAGGGTTTTTAACCAATCTTGTGCATCCAATAGGTGTGTTTGTGTCATTGGATGACCATTTAGGTCATTTTCGTCCTCCCTAGGCATATTCTTGTCCAATTAGGGTTTTTAACCAATCTTGTGCATCCAATAGGTGTGTTTGTGTCATTGGATGATCAATTAGGTTATTTTCGTCCTCCCTAGGCTTATTCTTGTCCAATTAGGGTTTTTAACCAATCTTTTGCATCCAATAAGTTCATTTGTGTCATTGGATTAACATTTAGGTCATTTTCGTCCTCCCTAGGCATATTCTTGTCCAATTAGGGTTTTTAACCAATCTTGTGCATCCAATAGGTGTGTTTGTGTCATTGGATGATCAATTAGGTTATTTTCGTCCTCCCTAGGCTTATTCTTGTCCAATTAGGGTTTTTAACCAATCTTGTGCATCCAATCGGTGTTAAACCAATCTTGTGCATCCAATAGGTGTGTTTGTGGCAATATATGATCAATTAGGTCATTTTCGTCCTCCCTAGGCTTATTCTTGTCCAATTAGGGTTTTTAACCAATCTTGTGCATCCAATAGGTGTGTTTGTGTCATTGGATGATCAATTAGGTCATTTTCGTCCTCCCTAGGCTTATTCTTGTCCAATTATGGTTTTTAACCAATCTTGTACATCCAATAGGTGTGTTTGTGTCATTGGATTATCAATTAGGTCATTTTCGTCCTCCCTAGGCATATTCTTGTCCAATTAGGGTTTTTAACCAATCTTGTGCATCCAATAGGTGTGTTTGTGTCATTGGATGATCAATTAGGTCATTTTCGTCCTCCCTAGGCTTATTCTTGTCCAATTAGGGTTTTTAACCAATCTTGTGCATCCAATAAGTTTGTTTGTGTCATTGAATTAATATTTAGGTCATTTTCGTCCTCCCTAGGCATATTCTTGTCCAATTTGGGTTTTTAACCAATCTTGTGCATCCAATAGGTGTGTTTGTGTCATTGGATGATCAATTAGTTCATTTTTGTCCTCCCTGGGCATATTCTTGTCCAATTAGGGTTTTTAACCAATCTTGTGCTTCCAATAGGTGTGTTTGTGTCATTAGATGATCAATTAGGTCATTCTGGTCCTCCTTGGCTTATTCTTGTCCAATTAGGGTTTTTAACCAATCTTGTGCATCCAATAGGTGTGTTTGTGTCATTGGATGATCAATTAGGTCATTTTCGTCCTCCCTAGGCTTATTCTTGTCCAATTAGGGTTTTTAACCAATCTTGTGCATCCAATAAGTTTATTGGTGTCATTGGATGATCAATTAGGTCATTTTCGTCCTCCCTAGGCATATTCTTGTCCAACTAGGGTTTTTAACCAATCTTGTGCATCCAATAGGTGTGTTTGTGTCATTGGATGATCAATTAGGTCATTTTCGGCCTCCCTAGGCTTATTCTTGTCCAATTAGGGTTTTTAATCAATCTTGTGCATCCAATAGGTGTGTTTGTGTCATTGGATGATCAATTAGGTCATTTTCGTCCTCCCTAGGCTTATTCTTGTCCAATTAGGGCTTTTAACCAATCTTGTGCATCCAATAGGTGTGTTTGTGTCATTGGATGATCAATTAGGTCATTTTCGTCCTCCCTAGGCTTATTCTTGTCCAATTTGGGTTTTTAACCAATCTTATGCATCCAATAGGTGTGTTTGTGTCATTGGATGATCAATTAGGTCATTTTCGTCCTCCCTAGGCTTATTCTTATCCAATTAGGGTTTTTAACCAATCTTGTGCATCCAATAAGTTTGTTTGTGTCATTGAATTAATATTTAGGTCATTTTCGTCCTCCCTAGGCATATTCTTGTCCAATTAGGGTTTTTAACCAATCTTGTGCATCCAATAGGTGTGTTTGTGTCGTTGGATGATCAATTAGGTCATTTTCGTCCTCCCTAGACTTATTCTTGTCCAATTAGGGTTTTTAACCAATCTTGTGCATCCAATAAGTTCATTAGTGTCATTGGATTAACATTTAGGTCATTTTCGTCCTCCATAGGCATATTCTTGTCCAATTAGGGTTTTTAACCAATCTTGTGCATCCAATAGGTGTGTTTGTGGCAATGGATGATCAATTAGGTCATTTTCGTCCTCCCTAGGCTTATTCTTGTCCAATTAGGGTTTTTAACCAATCTTGTGTTTCCAATAGGTGTGTTTGTGTCATTGGATGATCAATTAGGTCATTTTCGTCCTCCCTAGGCTTATTCTTGTCCAATTAGAGTTTTTAACCAATCTTGTGCATCCAATAACTTTGTTTGTGTCATTGAATTAATATTTAGGTCATTTTCTTCCTCCCTAGGCATATTCTTGTCCAATAAGGGTTTTTAACCAATCTTGTGCATCCAATAGGTGTGTTTGTGTCATTGGATGATCAATTAGGTCATTTTCGTCCTCCCTAGGCATATTCTTGTCCAATTAGGGTTTTTAACCAATCTTGTGCATCCAATAAGTTTGTTTGTGTCATTGAATTAATATGTAGGTCATTTTCGTCCTCCCTAGGCATATTCTTGTCCAATTAGGGCTTTTATCCAATCTTGTGCATCCAATAGGTGTGTTTGTGTCATTGGATGATCAATTAGGTCATTTTCGTCCTCCCTAGGCATATTCTTGTCCAATTAGGGTTTTTAACCAATCTTGTGCATCCAATAGGTGTGTTTGTGGCAATGGATGATCAATTAGGTCATTTTCGTCCTCCCTAGGCTTATTCTTGTCCAATTAGGGTTTTTAACCAATCTTGTGTATCCAATAAGTTTGTTTGTGTCATTGAATGATCAATTAGGTCATTTTCGTCCTCCCTAGGCATATTCTTGTCCAATTAGGGTTTTTAACCAATCTTGGGCATCCAATAGGTGTGTTTGTGTCATTGGATGATCAATTAGGTTATTTTCGTCCTCCCTAGGCTTATTCTTGTCCAATTAGGGTTTTTAACCAATCTTGTGCATCCAATAGGTGTGTTTGTGTCATTGGATGAGCAATTAGGTCATTTTCGTCCTCCCTAGGCTTATTCTTGTCCAATTATGGTTTTTAACCAATCTAGTGCATCCAATAAGTTGAGTTGTGTCATTGGATTAACATTTAGGTCATATCCGTCCTCCCTAGGCATATTCTTGTCCGATTAGGGTTTTTAACCAATCTTGTGCATCCAATAGGTGTGTTTGTGTCATTGGATGATCAATTAGGTCATTTTCGTCCTCCCTAGGCTTATTCTTGTCCAATTAGGGTTTTTAACCAATCTTGTGCATCCAATAGGTGTGTTTGTGTCATTGGATGACCAATTAGGTCATTTTCGACCTTCCTAGGCATATTCTTGTCCAATTAGGGTTTTTAACCAATCTTGTGCATCCAATAGGTGTGTTTGTGGCAATGGATGATCAATTAGGTCATTTTCGTCCTCCCTAGGCTTATTCTTGTCCAATTAGGGTTTTTAACCAATCTTGTGCATCCAATAGGTGTGTTTGTGTCATTAGATGATCAATTAGGTTATTTTGGTCCTCCCTAGGCTTATTCTTGTCCAATTAGGGTATTTAACTAATCTTGTGCATCCAATAAGTTCATTTGTGTCATTGGATGATCAATTAGGTCATTTTCGTCCTCCCTAGGCATATTCTTGTCCAATTAGGGTTTTTAACCAATCTTGTGCATCCAATAGGTGTGTTTGTGTCATTGGATGATCAATTAGGTCATTTTCGTCCTCCCTAGGCATATACTTGTCCAATTAGGGTTTTTAACCAATCTTGTGCATCCAATAGGTGTGTTTATGTCATTGGATGATCAATTAGGTCACTTTCGTCCTCCCCAGGCATATTCTTGTCCAATTAGGGTTTTTAACCAATCTTGTGCATCCAATAGGTGTGTTTGTGGCAATGGATGATCAATTAGGTCATTTTCGTCCTCCCTAGGCTTATTCTTGTCCAATTAGGGTTTTTAACCAATCTTGTACATCCAATAGGTGTGTTCGTGTCGTTAGATGATCAATTAGGTTATTTTCGTCCTTCCTAGGCTTATTCTTGTCCAATTAGGGTTTTTAACTAATCTTGTGCATCCAATAAGTTCATTTGTGTCATTGGATGATCAATTAGGTCATTTTCGTCCTCCCTAGGCATATTCTTGTCCAATTAGGGTTTTTAACCAATCTTGTGCAACCAATACGTGTGTTTATGTCATTGGATGATCATTTAGATCATTTTCGTCCTCCCTAGGCATATTCTTGTCCAATTAGGGTTTTTAACCAATCTTGTGCATCCAATAGGTGTGTTTGTGGCAATGGATGATCAATTAGGTCATTTTCGTCCTCCCTAGGCTTATTCTTGTCCAATTAGGGTTTTTAACCAATCTTGTGCATCCAATAGGTGTGTTTGTGGCAATGGATGATCAATTAGGTCATTTTCGTCTTCCCTAGGCTTATTCTTGTCCAATTAGGGTTTTTAACCAATCTTGTGCATCCAATAGGTGTGTTTGTGTCATTGGATGATCAATTAGGTCATTTTCGTCCCCCTTAGGATTATTCTTGTCCAATTATGGTTTTTAACCAATCTTGTGCATCCAATAAGTTGAGTTGTGTCATTGGATTAACAATTAGGTCATTTTCGTCCTCCCTAGGCATATTCTTGTCCAATTAGGGTTGTTAACCAATCTTGTGCATCCAATAGGTGTGTTTGTGTCATTGGATGATCAATTTGGTCATTTTCGTCCTCCTTAGGAATATTCTTGTCCAATTAGGGTTTTTAACCAATCTTGTACATCCAATAACTTTGTTTGTGTCATTGGATGATCAATTAGGTCATTTTCGTCCTCCCTAGGCTTATTCTTGTCCAATTAGGGTTTTTAACCAATCTTGTGCATTCAATAAGTTTGTTTGTTTCATTGAATTAATATTTAGGTCATTTTCGTCCTCCCTAGGCATATTCTTGTCCAATTAGGGTTTTTAACCAATCTTGTGCATCCAATAGGTGTGTTTGTGTCATTGGATGATCAATAAGGTCATTTTCGTCCTCCCTAGGCATATTCTTGTCCAATTAGGGTTTTTAACCAATCTTGTGCATCCAATAGGTGTGTTTGTGGCAATGGATGATCAATTACATCATTTTCGTCCGCCCTAGGCTTATTCTTGTCCAATTAGGGTTTTTAACCAATCTTGTGCATCCAATAGGTGTGTTTGTGTCATTGGATGATCAATTAGGTCATTTTCGTCCTCCCTAGGCTTATTCTTGTCCAATTAGGGTTTTTAACCAATCTTGTGCATCCAATAAGTTTGTTTGTGTCATTGAATTAATATTTAGGTCATTTTCGTCCTCCCTAGGCATATTCTTGTCCAATTAGGGTTTTTAACCAATCTTGTGCATCCAATAGGTGTGTTTATGTCATTGGATGATCAATTAGGTCGTTTTCGTCCTCCCTAGGCTTATTCTTGTCCAATTAGGGTTTTTAACCAATCTTGTGCATCCAATAGGTGTGTTTGTGTCATTGGATGATCAATTAGGTCATTTTTGTCCTTCCTAGGCTTATTCTTGTCCAATTAGGGTTTTTAACCAATCTTGTGCATCCAATAAGTTTGTTTGTGTCATTGAATTAATATTTAGGTCATTTTCGTCCTCCCTAGGCATATTCTTGTCCAATTAGGGTTTTTAACCAATCTTGTGCATCCAATAGGCGTGTTTGTGTCATTGGATAATCAATTAGGTCATTTTCGTCCTCCCTAGGCTTATTCTTGTCCAATTAGGGTTTTTAACCAATCTTGTGCATCCAATAAGTTTGTTTGTGTCATTGAATTAATATTTAGGTCATTTTCGTCCTCCCTAGGCATATTCTTGTCCAATTAGGGTTTTTAACCAATCTTGTGCATCCAATAGTCGTGTTTGTGTCATTGGATAATCAATTAGGTCATTTTCGTCCTCCCTAGGCTTATTCTTGTCCAATTAGGGTTTTTAACCAATCTAGTGCATCCAATAAGTTTGTTTGTGTCATTGAATTAATATTTAGGTCATTTTCGTCCTCCCTAGGCATATTCTTGTCCAATTAGGGTTTTTAACCAATCTTGTGCATCCAATAGGTGTGTTTGTGTCATTGGATGATCAATTAGGTCATTTTCGTCCTCCCTAGGCTTATTCTTGTCCAATTAGGGTTTTTAACCAATGTTGTGCATCCAATAGGTGTATTTGTGTCATTGGATTATCAATTAGGTCATTTTCGTCCTCCCTAGGCATATTCTTGTCCAATTAGGGTTTTTAACCAATCTTGTGCATCCAATAGCTGTGTTTGTGTCATTGGATTATAAATTAGGTCATTTTCGTCCTCCCTAGGCTTATTCTTGTCCAATTAGGGTTTTTAACCAATCTTGTGCATCCAATAAGTTTGTTTGTGTCATTGAATTAATATTTAGGTCATTTTCGTCCTCCCTAGGCATATTCTTGTCCAATTAGGGTTTTTAACCAATCTTGTGCATCCAATAGGTGTGTTTGTGTCATTGGATGATCAATTAGGTCATTTTCGCCCTCCCTAGGCTTATTCTTGTCCAATTAAGGTTTTTAACCAATCTTTTGCATCCAATACGTTCATTTGTGTCGTTGGATTAACATTTAGGTCATTTTCGTCCTTCCTAGGCATATTCTTATCCAATTAGGGTTTTTAACCAATCTTGTGCTTCCAATAGGTGTGTTTGTGTCATTTGATGATCAATTAGGTCATTTTCGTCCTCCCTAGGCTTATTCTTGTCCAATTAGGGTTTTTAACCAATCTTGTGCATCCAACAAGTTTGTTTATGTCATTGAATTAATATTTAGGTCATTTTCGTCCTCCCTAGGCATATTCTTGTCCAATTAGGGTTTTTAACCAATCTTGTGCATCCAATAGGTGTGTTTGTGTCATTGGATGATCAATTAGGTCATTTTCTTCCTACCTAGACTTATTCTTGTCAAATTAGGGTTTTTAATCAATCTTGTGCATCCAATAACTTTGTTTGTGTCATTGAATTAATATTTAGGTCATTTTCGTCCTCCCTAGGCATATTCTTGTCCAATTAGGGTTTTTAACCAATCTTGTGCATCCAATAGGTGTGTTTGTGTCATTGGATGATCAATTAGGTCATTTTCGCCCTCCCTAGGCTTATTCTTATCCAATTAGGGTTTTTAACCAATCTTTTGCATCCAATACGTTCATTTGTGTCATTGGATTAACATTTAGGTCATTTTCGTCCTTCCTAGGCATATTCTAATCCAATTAGGGTTTTTAACCAATCTTGTGCTTCCAATAGGTGTGTTTGTGTCATTTGATGATCAATTAGGTCATTTTCGTCCTCCCTAGGCTTATTCTTGTCGAATTAGGGTATTTAACCAATCTTGTGCATCCAACAAGTTTGTTTATGTCATTGAATTAATATTTAGGTCATTTTCGTCCTCCATAGGCATATTCTTGTCCAATTAGGGTTTTTAACCAATCTTGTGCAGGCAATAGGTGTGTTTGTGTCATTGGATGATTAATTAGGTCATTTTCGTCCTCCCTAGGCATATTCTTGTCCAATTAGGGTTTTTAACCAATCTTGTGCATCCAATAGGTGTGTTTGTGGCAATGGATGATCAATTAGGTCATTTTCGTCCTCCCTAGGCTTATTCTTGTCCAATTAGGGTTTTTAACCAATCTTGTGCATCCAATAGGTGTGTTTGTGTCATTGGATGATGAATTAGGTCATTTTTGTCCTCCCTAGGCTTATTCTTGTCCAATTAGGGTTTTTAACCAATCTTGTGCATCCAATAGGTGTGTTTGTGTCATTGGATGATCAATTAGGTCATTTTCGTCCTCCCTAGGCTAATTCTTGTCCAATTAGGGTTTTTAACCAATCTTGTGCATCCAATAGGTGTGTTTGTGTCATTGGATGATCAATTTGGTCATTTTCGTCCTCCCTAGGCATATTCTTGTCCAATTAGGGTTTTTAACCAATCTTGTGCATCCAATAGGTGTGTTTGTGGCAATGGATGATCAATTAGGTCATTTTCGTCCTCCCTAGGCTTATTCTTGTCCAATTAGGGTTTTTAACCAATCTTGTGTATTCAATAGGTGTGTTTGTGTCATTGGATGATCAATTAGGTCATTTTCGTCTTCCCTAGGCTTATTCTTGTCCAATTAGAGTTTTTAACCAATCTTGTGCATCCAATAACTTTGTTTGTGTCATTGAATTAATATTTAGGTCATTTTCGTTCTCCTTAAGCATATTCTTGTCCAATTAGGGTTTTTAACCAATCTTGTGCATCAAATAGGTGTGTTTGTGTCATTGGATGAACAATTAGGTCATTTTCGTCCTCCCTAGGCTAATTCTTGTCCAATTAAGGTTTTTAACCAATCTTGTGCATCCAATAGGTGTGTTTGTGTCATTGGAAGATCAATTAGGTCATTTTCGTCCTCCCTAGGCATATTCTTGTCCAATTAGGGTTTTTAACCAATCTTGTGCATCCAATAGGTGTGTTTGTGGCAATGGATGATCAATTAGGTCATTTTCGTCCTCCCAAGGCTTATTCTTATCCAATTAGGGTTTTTAACCAATCTTGTGTATCCAATAGGTGTGTTTGTGTCATTGGATGATCAATTAGGTCATTTTCGGCCTCCCTAGGCTAACTCTTGTCCAATTAGGGTTTTTAACCAATCTTGTGCATCCAATAGGTGTGTTTGTGTCATTGGATGATCAATTAGGTCATTTTCGTCCTCCCTAGGCATATTCTTGTCCAATTAGGGTTTTTAACCAATCTTGTGCATCCAATAGGTGTGTTTGTGGCAATGGATGATCAATTAGGTCATTTTCGTCCTCCCTAGGCTTATTCTTGTCCAATTAGGGTTTTTAACCAATCTTGTGCATCCAATAGGTGTGTTTGTGGCAATGGATGATCAATTTGGTCATTTTCGTCCTCCTAGGCTTATTCTTGACCAATTAGGGTTTTTAACCAATCTTGTGCATCCAATAAGTTGAGTTGTGTCATTGGATTAGCATTTAGGTCATTTTCGTCCTCCCTAGGCTTATTCTTGACCAATTAGGGTTTTTAACAAATCTTGTGCATCCAATAAGTTCATTTGTGTCATTGGATTAACATTTAGGTCATTTTCGTTCTCCCTAGGCATATTCTTGTCCAATTAGGGTTTTTAACCAATCTTGTCCATCCAATAGGTGTGTTTGTGTCATTGGATGATCAATTAGGTCATTTTCGTCCTTTCTATGCTTATTCTTGTCCAATTAGGGTTTTTAACCAATCTTGTGCATCCAATAGGTGTGTTTGTGTCATTGGATGATCAATTAGGTCATTTTCGTCCTCCCTAGGCTTATTCTTGTCCAATTAGGGTTTTTAACCAATCTTGTGCATCCAATAGGTGTGTTTGTGTCATTGGATGATCAATTAGGTCATTTTCGTCCTCCCTAGGCTTATTCTTGTCCAATTAGGGTTTTTAACCAGTCTTGTGCATCCAATAACTTTGTTTGTGTCATTGAATCAATATTTAGGTCATTTTCGTCCTCCCTAGGCATATTCTTGTCCAATTAGGGTTTTTAACCAATCTTGTGCATCCAATAGGTGTGTTTGTGTCATTGGATGATCAATTAGGTTATTTTCGTCCTCCCTAGGCTTATTCGTGTCCAATTAGGGTTTTTAACTAATCTTGTGCATCCAATAAGTTCATTTGTGTCATTGGATGATCAATTAGGTCATTTTCGTCTTTCCTAGGCATATTCTTGTCCAATTAGGGTTTTTAACCAATCTTGTGCATCCAATAGGTGTGTTTGTGTCATTGGATGATCAATTAGGTCATTTTCGTCCTCCCTAGGCATATTCTTGTCCAATTAGGGTTTTTATACAATCTTGTGCATCCAATAGGTGTGTTGGTGGCAATGGATGACAATTAGGTCATTTTCGTCCTCCCTAGGCTTATTCTTGTCCAATTAGGGTTTTTAACCAATCTTGTGCATCCAATAAGTTCATTTGTGTCATTGGATTAACATTTAGGTCATTTTCGTCCTCCCTAGGCATATTCTTGTCCAATTAGGGTTTTTAACCAATCTTGTGCATCCAATAGGTGTGTTTGTGTCATTGGATGATCAATTAGGTTATTTTCGTCCTCCCTAGGCTTATTCGTGTCCAATTAGGGTTTTTAACTAATCTTGTGCATCCAATAAGTTCATTTGTGTCATTGGATGATCAATTAGGTCATTTTCGTCCTTCCTAGGCATATTCTTATCCATTTAGGGTTTTTAACCAATTTTGTGCATCCAATGGGTGTGTTTCTGTCATTGGATGATCAATTAGGTCATTTTCGTCCTTCCTAGGCTTATTCTTGTCCAATTAGGGTTTTTAACCGATATTGTGCATCCAATAGGTGTGTTTGTGTCATTGGATGATCAATTAGGTCATTTTCGTCCTCCCAAGGCATATTCTTGTCCAATTAGGGTTTTTAACCAATCTTGTGCA
>JBBPBR010001569.1:59636-89561 GCA_037974775.1 Cicer pinnatifidum | reverse complement strand
AAAATGACCTAAATATTAATTCAATGACACAAACAAAGTTATTGGATGCACAAGATTGGTTAAAAACTCTAATTGGACAAGAATATGCCTAGGGAGGACATAAATGACCTAATTGATCATCCAATGACACAAACACACCTATTGGATGCACAAGATTGGATAAAAACCCTAATTGGACAAGAATATGCCTAGGGAGGACGAAAATAACGTAAATAATAATTCAATGACACAAACAAACTTATTGGATGCACAAGATTGGTTAAAAACCCTAATTGGACAAGAATAAGCCTAGGGAGGACAAAAATGACCTAATTGATCATCCAATGACACAACCACACCTATTGGATGCACAAGATTGTTTAAAAACCCTAATTGGACAAGAATATGCCAAGGGAGGACGAAAACGACCTAAATGTTAATCCAATAACACAAATGAACTTATTGGATGCACAAGATTGGTTAAAAACCTTAATTGGACAAGAATAAGCCTAGGGAGAACGAAAATGACCTAAATTATCATCCATTGCCACAAACACACCTATTGGATGCACAAGATTGGTTAAAAACCCTAATTGGACAAGAATATGCCTAGGGAGGACGAAAATGACCTAAATATTAATTCAATGACACAAACAAAGTTATTGGATGCACAAGATTGGTTAAAAACTCTTATTGGACAAGAATAAGCTTAGGGAGGACGAAAGTGACTTAACTGATCATCCAATGACACAAACACACCTATTGGATGCACAAGATTGGTTAAAAACTCTAATTGGACAAGATGATGCCTGGGGAGGACGAAAATGACCTAAATATTAATTCAATGACACAAACAAACTTATTGGATGCACAAGATTGGTTAAAAACCCTAATTGGACAAGAATAAGCCTAGGGAGGACGAAAATGACCTAATTGATCATCCAATGACACAAACACACCTATTGGATGCACAAGATTGGTTAAAAACCCTAATTGGAAAAGAATATGCCTAGAGAGGACGAAAATGACCTAATTGATCATCCGTTGCCACAAACACATCTATTGGAAGCACAAGATTGGTTAAAAACCCTAATTGGACAAGAATATGCCTAGGAAGGACGAAAATGACCTAAATATTAATTCAATGACACAAACAAAGTTATTGGATGCACAAGATTGGTTAAAAACTCTTATTGGACAAGAATAAGCCTAAGGAGGACGAAAATGACCTAATTGATCATCCAATGACACAAACACACCTATTGGATGCACAAGATTGGTTAAAAACTCTAATTGGACAAGAATAAGCCTAGGGAGGACGAAAATGACCTAATTGATCATCCATTGCCACAAACACACCTATTGGATGCACAAAATTGGTTAAAAACCCTAATTGGACAAGAATATGCCTAGGGAGGACGAAAATGACCTAACTGATCATCCAATGACACAAACACACCTGTTGGAAGCACAAGATTGGTTAAAAACCCTAATTGGACAAGAATATGCCTAGGGAGGACGAAAATGACCTAAATGTTAATCCAATGACACAAACACACCTATTGGAAGCACAAGATTGGTTAAAAACCCTAATTGGACAAGAATAAGCGTAAGGAGGACCAAAATGACCTAATTGATCATCCAATGACACAAACACACCTATTGGATGCACAAGATTGGTTAAAAACCCTAATTGGACAAGAATATGCCTAGGGAGGACGAAAAGGACCAAAATATTAATTCAATGACACAAACAAACTTATTGGATGCACAAGATTGGTTAAAAACCCTAATTGGACAAGAATAAGCCTAGGGAGGACGAAAATGACCTAATTGATCATCCAATGACACAAACACACCTATTGGATGCACAAGATTGGTTAAAAACCCTAATTGGACAAGAATAAGCCTAGGGAGGACGAAAATGACCTAATTGATCATCCAATGACAAAAACACACCTATTGGATGCACAATATTGGTTAAAAACCCTAATTGGACAAGAATAAGCCTAGGGAGGACGAAAATGACCTAATTGATCATCCAATGACACAAACACACCTATTGGATGCACAAGATTGGTTAAAAACCCTAATTGGACAAGAATATGCCTAGGAAGGACGAAAATGACCTAAATATTAATTGAAGGACACAAACAAAGTTATTGGATGCACAAGATTGGTTAAAAACCCTAATTGGACAAGAATAAGCCTAGGGAGGACGAAAATGACCTAATTGATCATCCAATGGCACAAACACACCTATTCGATGCACAAGATTGGTTAAAAACCCTAATTGGACAAGAATATGCCTAGGGAGGACGAAAATGATCTAAATATTAATTCAATGAAACAAACAAACTTATTGGATGCACAAGATTGGTTAAAAACCCTAATTGGACAAGAATAAGCCTAGGGAGGACGAAAATGACCTAATTGATCATCCAATGACACAAACACACCTATTGGATGCACAAGATTGGTTAAAAACCCTAATTGGACAAGAATAAGCCTAGGGAGGACGAAAATGACCTAAATGTTAATCCAATGACACAAATCAAATTATTGGATGCACAAGATTGGATAAAAACCCTAAGTGGACAAGAATAAGCCTAGGGAGGACGAAAATGACCTAATTCATCATCCAATGACACAAACACACCTATTGGATGCACAAGATTGGTTAAAAACCCTAATTGGACAAGAATAAGCCTTGGGAGGACGAAAATGACCTAATTGATTATCCAATGACACAAACACAACTATTGGATGCACAAGATTGGTTAAAAACCCTAATTGGACAAGAATATGCCTAGGGAGGACGAAAATGACCTAAATATTAATTCAATGAAACAAACAAACTTATTGGATGCACAAGATTGGTTAAAAACACTAATTGGACAAGAATAAGCCTAGGGAGGACGAAAATGACCTAATTGATCATCCAATAACTCAAACACACCTATTGGATACACAAGATTGGTTAAAAACCCTAACTGGACAATAATAAGCCTAGGGAGAACGAAAATGACCTAATTGATCACCCAATGACACAAACACACCTATTTGATGCCCAAGATTGGTTAAAAACCCTAATTGGTAAAGAATATACCTAGGGAGGACGAAAATGACCTAATTGATCATTCAATGACACAAACAAACTTATTGGATGCACAAGATTGGTTAAAAACCCGAATTGGACAAGAATATGTCTAGGGAGGTCGAAAATGACCTAAATATTAATTCAATGACACAAAAAAAGTTATTGGTTGCACAAGATTGGTTGAAAACCCTAATTGGACAAGAATAAGCCTAGGGAGGACGAAAATGACCTAATTGTTCATCCAATGACACAAATGAACTTATTGGATGCACAAGATTGGTTAAAAACCCTAATTGGACAAGAATAAGCCTAGGGAGGACGAAAATGACCTAATTGATCATCCAATGACACAAACACACCTATTGGATGCACAAGATTGGTTAAAAACACTAATTGGACAAGAATATGCCTAGGGAGGACGAAAATGACCTAAATGTTAATCCAATGACACAAATGAACTTATTGGATGCACAAGATTGGTTAAAAATCCTAATTGGACAAGAATAAGCCTTGGGAGGACGAAAATGACCTAATTGATCATGCAATGACACAAACACACCTATTGGATGCACAAGAATGGTTAAAAACCCTAATTGGACAAGAATATGCCTAGGAAGGACGAAAATGACCTAATTGATCATCCAATGACACAAACACACCTATTGGATGCACAAGATTGGTTAAAAACCCTAATTGGACAAGAATGTGCCTAGGGAGGAGGAAAATGACCTAAATATTAATTCAATGACACAAACAAAGTTATTGGATGCACAAGATTGGTTAAAAACCCTAATTGGACAAGAATAAGCCTAGGGAGGACGAAAATGACCTAATTGATCATCCAATGACACAAACACACCTATTGGATGCACAAGATTGGTTAAAAACCCTAACTGGACAAGAATATGCCTAGGGAGGACGAAAATGACCTAAATGTTAATCCAATGACACAAATGAACTTATTGGATGCACAAGATTGGTTAAAAACCCTAATTGGACAAGAATAAGCCTAGGGAGGACGAAAATGACCTAATTGATCATCCAATGACACAAACACACCTATTGGATGCACAAGATTGGTTAAAAACCCAAATTGCACAAGAATATGCCTAGGGAGGAGGAAAGTGACCTAATTGATCATTCAATGACGCAAACACACCTATTGGATGCACAAGATTGGTTAAAAACCCTAATTCGACTAGAATATGCCTAGGGAGGACGAAAATGACCTAAATGTTAATCCAATGACACAAATGAACTTATTGGATGCACAAGATTGGTTAAAAACCCTAATTGGACAAGAATAAGCCTAGGGAGGACGAAAATGACCTAATTGATCATCCAATGACACAAACACACCTATTGGATGCACAAGATTGGTTAAAAACCCTAATTGGACAAGAATAAGCCTAGGGAGGACGAAAATGACCTAATTGATCATCCAATGACACAAACACACCTATTGGATGCACAAGATTGGTTAAAAACCCAAATTGGACAAGAATATGCCTAGGGAGGACGAAAATGACCTCATTGATCATCCAATGACACAAACACACCTATTGGATGCACAAGATTGGTTAAAAACCCTAATTGGACAAGAATAAGCCTAGGGAGAACGAAAATGACCTAAATGTTAATCCAATGACACAACTCAACTTATTGGATGCACAAGATTGGTTAAAAACCCTAATTGGACAAGAATAAGCCTAGGGAGGACGAAAATGACCTAATTGATCATCCAATGACACAAACACACCTATTGGATGCACAAGATTGGTTAAAAACCTTAGTTGGACAAGAATAAGCCTAGGGAGGACGAAAATGACCTAAATGTTAATTCAATGACACAACTCAACTTATTGGATGCACAAGATTGGTTAAAAACCCTAATTGGACAAGAATAAGCCTAGGGAGGACGAAAATGACCTAATTGATCATCCAATGACACAAACACACCTATTGGATGCACAAGATTGGTTAAAAACCCTAATTGGACAAGAATAAGCCTAGGGAGGACGAAAATGACTTAATTGATCATCCATTGCCGCAAACACACCTATTGGATGCACAAGATTGGTTAAAAACCCTAATTGGAAAAGAATATGCCTAGGGAGGACGAAAATGTCCTAAATATAATTCAATGACACAAACAAACTTATTGGATGCACAAGATTGGTTAAAAACCCTAATTGGACAAGAATAAGCCTAGGGAGGACGAAAATGACCTAATTGATCATCCAATGACACAAACACACCTATTGGATGCACAAGATTGGTTAAAAACCCTAATTGGACAAGAATAAGCCTAGGGAGGACGAAAATGACCTAATTGATCATCCAATGACACAAACACACCTATTGGAAGCCCAAGATTGGTGTAAAAACCCTAATTGGACAAGAATATGCCTAGGGAGGACGAAAATGACCTAAATATTAATTCAAGGACACAAACAAAGTTATTGGATGCACAAGATTGGTTAAAAACCCTAATTGGACAAGAATAAGCCTAGGGAGGACGAAAATGACCTAATTGATCATCCAATGACACAAACACACCTATTGGATGCACAAGATTGGTTAAAAACCCTAATTGGACAAGAATATGCCTAGGGAGGACCAAAATAACCTAAATATTAATTCAATGACACAAACAAACTTATTGGATGCACAAGATTGGTTAAAAACCCTAATTGGACAAGAATAAGCCTAGGGAGGACAAAAATGACCTAATTGATTATCCAATGACACAACCACACCTATTGGATGCACAAGATTGGTTAAAAACCCTAATTGGACAAGAATATGCCAAGGGAAGACGAAAATGACCTAAATGTTAATCCAATAACACAAATGAACTTATTGGATGCACAAGATTGGTTAAAAACCCTAATTGGACAAGAATATGCCTAGGGAGGACGAAAATGACCTATATGTTAATCCAATGACACAAATGAACTTATTGGATGCACAAGATTGGTTAAAAACCCTAATTGGACAAGAATATGCCTAGGGAGGACGAAAATGACCTAATTGATCATCCAATGACACAAACACACCTATTGGATGTACAAGATTGGTTAAAAACCCTAATTGGACAAGAATATGCCTAGGGAGGACGAAAATAACGTAAATATTAATTCAATGACACAAACAAACTTATTGGATGCACAAGATTGGTTAAAAACCCTAATTGGACAAGAATAAGCCTAGGGAGGACGAAAATGACCTAATTGATCATCCAATGACACAAACACACCTATTGGAAGCACAAGATTGGTTAAAAACCCTAGTTGGAGAAGAATATGCCTAGGAAGGACAAAAATGACCTAATTGATCATCCAATGACACAAACACACCTATTGGATGCACAAGATTGGTTAAAAACCCTAATTGGACAAGAATATGCCTAGGGAGGACGAAAATGACCTAAATATTAATTCAATGACACAAACAAACTTATTGGATGCACAAGATTGGTTAAAAACCCTAATTGGACAAGAATAAGCCTAGGGAGGACGAAAATGACCTAATTGATCATCCAATGACACAAACACACCTATTGGATGCACAAGATTGGTTAAAAACCCTAATTGGACAAGAATATTCCTAGGGAGGACGAAAGTAACCTAAATATTAATTCAATGACACAAACAAACTTATTGGATGCACAAGATTGGTTAAAAACCCTAATTGGACAAGAATAAGCCTAGGGCGGACAAAAATGACCTAATTGATCATCCAATGACACAACCACACCTATTGGATGCACAAGATTGGTTAAAAACCTTTATTGGACAAGAATATGCCAAGGGAGGACGAAAATGACCTAAATGTTAATCCAATAACACAAATGAACTTATTGGATGCACAAGATTGGTTAAAAACCCTAATTGGACAAGAATATGCCTAGGGAGGACGAAAATGACCTAAATGTTAATCCAATGACACAAATGAACTTATTGGATGCACAATATTGGTTAAAGTCCCTAATTGGACAAGAATAAGCCTAGGGAGGACGAAAATGACCTAATTGATCATCCAATGACACAAACACACCTATTGGATGCACAAGATTGGTTAAAAACCCTAATTGGACAAGAATATGCCTAGGGATGAAGAAAATGACCTAAATATTAATTCAATGATACAAACAAACTTATTGGATGCACAAGATTGGTTAAAAACCCTAATTGGACAAGAATAAGCCTAGGGAGGACGAAAATGACCTAATTGATCATCCAATGACACAAACACACCTATTGGATGCACAAGATTGGTTAAAAACCCTAATTGGACAAGACTATGCCTATGGAGGACGAAAATGACCTAAATATTAATTCAATGACACAAACAAAGTTATTGGATGCACAAGATTGGTTAAAAACCCTAATTGGACAAGAATAAGCCTAGGGAGGACGAAAATGACCTAATTGATCATCCAATGACACAAACACACCTATTGGATGCACAAGATTGGTTAAAAACCCTAATTGGACAAGAATATGCCCAGGGAGGAGGAAAATGACCTAAATATTAATTCAATGACACAAACAAAGTTATTGGATGCACAAGATTGGTTAAAAACCCTAATTGGACAAGAATAAGCCTAGGGAGGACGAAAATGACCTAATTGATCATCCAATGACACAAACACACCTATTGGATGCACAAGATTGGTTAAAAACCCTAATTGGACAAGAATATGCCTAGGGAGGACGAAAATGACCTAAATATTAATTCAATGACACAAACAAACTGATTGGATGCACAAGATTGGTTAAAAACCCTAACTAGACAAGAATGTGGCTAGGGATGACGAAAATGACCTAATTGATCATCCAATGACACAAACACACCTATTGGATGCACAAGATTGGTTAAAAACCCTAATTGGACAAAAATATGCCTAGGGAGGACAAATATGACCTAAATGTTAATCCAATAACACAAATGAACTTATTGGATGCACAAGATTGGTTAAAAACCCTAATTGGACAAGAATAAGCCTAGGGAGGACGAAAATGACCTAATTGATCATCCAATGACACAAACACACCTATTGGATGCACAAGATTGGTTAAAAACCCTAATTGGACAAGAATATGTCTAGGGAGGACGAAAATGACCTAATTGTTCATCCAATGACACAAACACACCTATTGGATGCACAAGATTGGTTAAAAACCATAATTGGACAAGAATAAGCCTAGGGAGGACGAAAATGACCTAATTGATCATCCAATGACACAAACACACCTATTGGATGCACAAGATTGGTTAAAAACCCGAATTGGACAAGGATATGCCTTGGGAGGACGAAAATGACCTAAATATTAATTCAATGACACAAACAAACTTATTGGATGCACAAGATTGGTTAAAAACCCTAATTGGACAAGAATAAGCCTAGGGAGGACGAAAATGACCTAATTGATCATCCAATGACACAAACACACCTATTGGATGCACAAGATTGGTTAAAAACCCTAATTGGACAAGAATATGCCTAGGGAGGACGAAAATGACCTAATTGATCATCCAATGACACAAACACACCTATTGGATGCACAAGATTGGTTAAAAACCCTAATTGGACAAGAATATGCCTAGGGAGGACGAAAATAACCTAATTGATCATCCAATGACACAAACACACCTATTGGATGCACAACATTCGTTTAAAACCCTAATTGGACAAGAATATGCCTAGGGAGGACGAAAATGACCTAATTGATCATCCAATGACACAAACACACCTATTGGAAGCACAAGATTCGTTAAAAACCCTAATTGGATAAGAATATGCCTAGGGAGGACGAAAATGACCTAAATGTTAATCCAATGACACAAATGAATTTATTGGATGCACAAGATTGGTTAAAAACCCTAATTGGACAAGAATATGCCTAGGGAGGATGAAAATGACCTAATTGATCATCCAATGACACAAATGAACTTATTGGATGCACAAGATTGGTTAAAAACCCTAATTGGACAAGAAAAAGCCTAGGGTGGACGAAAATGACCTAATTGATCATCCAATGACACAAACACACCTATTGGATGCACAAGATTGGTTAAAAACCCTAGTTGGACAAGAATATGCCTAGGGAGGACGAAAATGACCTAATTGATCATCCAATGACACAAATGAACTTATTGGATGCACAAGATTGGTTAAAAACCCTAATTGGACAAGAATATGCCTAGGGAGGACGGAAATTACCTAAATATTAATTCAATGACACAAACAAACTTATTGGATGCACAAGATTGGTTAAAAACCCTAATTGGACAAGAATAAGCCTAGGGAGGACGAAAATGACCTAATTGATCATCCAATGACACAAACACACCTATTGGATGCACAAGATTGGTTAAAAACCCTAGTTGGACAAGAACAGGCCTAGGGAGGACGAAAATGACCTAATTGATCATCCAATGACACTAATGAAGTTATTGGATGCACAAGATTGGTTTAAAACCCTAATTGGACAAGAATAAGCCTAGGGAGGACGAAAATGACCTAATTGATCATCCAATGACACAAACACACCTATTGGATACACAAAATTGGTTAAAAACCCTAGTTGGACAAGAACATGACTAGGGTGGATGAAAATGACCTCATTGATCATCCAATGACACAAACACACCTATTGGATGCACAGGATTGGTTAAAAACCCGAATTGGACAAGAATATGCCTAGGGAGGACGAAAATGACCTAAATATTAATTCAATGACACAAACAAACTTATTGGATGCACAAGATTGGTTAAAAACCCTAATTGGACAAGAATAAGCCTAGGGAGGACGAAAATGACCTAATTGATCATCCAATGACACAAACACACCTATTGGATGCACAAGATTGGTTAAAAACCCTAATTGGACAAGAATATGCCTAGATAGGACGAAAATGACCTAAATGTTAATCCAATGACACAAATGAACTTATTGGATGATCAAGATTGCTTAAAAACCCTAATTGGACAAGAATAAGCCTAGGGAGGACGAAAATGACCTAATTGATCATCCAATGACACAAACACACCTATTGGATGCACAAGATTGGTTAAAAACCCTAACTGGACAAGAATAAGCCTAGGGAGGAAGAAAATAACTTAATTGACCATCCAATGACACAAACACACCTATTGGATGCACAAGATTGGTTAAAAACCCTAATTGGACAAGAATATGCCTAGGGAGGACGAAAATGACCTAAATGTTAATCCAATGACATAAACAAACTTATTGGATGCACAAGATTGGTTAAAAACCCTAATTGGACAAGAATAAGCCTAGGGAGGACGAAAATGACCTAATTGATCATCCAATGACACAAACACACCTATTGGATGCACAAGATTGGTTAAAAACCCTAATTGGACAAGAATAAGCCTAGGGAGGACGAAAATGACCTAATTGATCATCCAATGACACAAACACACCTATTGGATGCACAAGATTGGTTAAAAACCCTAATTGGACAAGAATAAGCCTGGGGAGGAAGAAAATGACCTAATTGATCATCCAATGACACAAACACACCTATTGGATGCACAAGATTGGTTAAAAACCCTAATTGGACAAGAATAAGCCTAGGGAGAACGAAAATGAACTAAATATTAATCCAATGAGACAAACACACCTATTGGATGCACAAGATTGGTTAAAAACCCTAATTGGACAAGAATAAGCCTAGGGAGGACGAAAATGACCTAATTGATCATCCAATGACACAAACACACCTATTGGATGCAGAAGATTGGTTAAAAACCCTAATTGGACAAGAATAAGCCCTGGGAGGACCAAAATGACCTACTTGATCATCCAATGACACAAACACACCTATTGGAAGCACAAGATTGGTTAAAAACCCTAATTGGACAAGAATATGCCTAGGGAAGACAAAAATGACCTAATTGATCATCCAATGACACAAACACACCTATTAGATGCACAAGATTGGTTAAAACCCCTAATTGGACAAGAATGTGCCTAGGGAGGAGGAAAATGACCTAAATATTATTTCAATGACACAAACAAAGTTATTGGATGCACAAGATTGGTTAAAAACCCTAATTGGACAAGAATATGCCTAGGGAGGACGAAAATGACCTAATTGATCATCCAATGGCACAAACACACCTATTGGATGCACAAGATTGGTTAAAAATCCTAATTGGGCAAGAATATGCCTAGGGAGGACGAAAATGACCTAAATATTAATTCAATGACACAAACAAACTTATTGGATGCACAAGATGGGTTAAAAACCCTAGTTGGACAAGAATAAGCCTAGAGAGGACGAAAATGACCTAAATGTTAATCCAATGACACAAACAAACTTATTAGATGCACAAGATTGGTTAAAAACACTAATTGGACAAGAATATGCCTAGGGAGGACGAAAATGACTTAATTGATCATCCAATGACACAAACACACCTATTGGATGCACAAGATTGGATAAAAACCCTAATTGGACAAGAATATGCCTAGGGAGGACGAAAATAACGTAAATAATAATTCAATGACACAAACACACCTATTGGATGCACAAGATTGGTTAAAAACCCTAGTTGGACAAGAATATGCCTAGGGAGGACGAAAATGACCTAATTGATCATCCAATGACACAAATGAACTTATTGGATGCACAAGATTGGTTAAAAACCTTAATTGCACAAGAATAAGCCTATGGAGGACGAAAATGACCTAATTGATCATCCAATGACACAAACACACCTATTGGATGTACAAGATTGGTTAAAAACCCTAATTGGACAAGAATATGCCCAGGGAGGACGAAAATGAACTAATTGATCATCCAATCACACAAACACACCTATTGGATGCACAAGATTGGTTAAAAACCCTAATTGGACAAGAATAAGCCTAGGGAGGACGAAAATGACCTAATTGATCATCCAATGACACAAACACACCTATTGGATGCACAAGATTGGTTAAAAACCCTAATTGGACAAGAATATGCCTAGGGAGGAGGAAAATGACCTAAATATTAATTCAATGACACAAACAAAGTTATTGGATGCACAAGATTGGTTAAAAACCCTAATTGGACAAGAATTAGCCTAGGGAGGACGAAAATGACCTAATTGATCATCCAATGACACAAACACACCTATTGGATGCACAAGATTGGTTAAAAACCCTAGTTGGACAAGAACATGCCTAGGGAGGACGAAAATGACCTAATTTATCATCCAATGACACTAATGAACTTATTGGATGCACAAGATTGGTTAAAAACCCTAATTGGACAAGAATAAGCCTAGGGAGGACGAAAATGACCTAATTGATCATCCAATGACACAAACACACCTATTGGATGCACAAGATTGGTTAAAAACCCTAATTGGACAAGAATAAGCCTAGGGAGGACGAAAATGACCTAATTGTTCATCCAATGACACAAACACACCTATTGGATGCACAAAATTGGTTAAAAACCCTAATTGGACAAGAATAAGCCTAGGGAGGACGAAAATGACCTAATTGTTCATCCAATGACACAAACACACCTATTGGATGCACAAGATTGGTTAAAAACCCTAGTTGGACAAGAACATGCCTAGAGAGGACGAAAATGACCTAATTGATCATCCAATGACACTAATGAACTTATTGGATGCACAAGATTGGTTAAAAACCCTAATTGGACAAGAATAAGCCTAGGGAGGACGAAAATGACCTAATTGATCATCCAATGACACAAACACACCTATTGGATGCACAAGATTGGTTAAAAACCCTAATTGGACAAGAATATGCCTAGGGAGGACGAAAATGACCCAAATATTAATTCAATGACACAAACAAAGTTATTGGATGCACAAGATTGGTTAAAAACCCTAATTGGACAAGAATAAGCCTAGGGAGGACGAAAATGACCTAATTGATCATCCAATGACACAAACACACCTATTGGATGCACAAGATTGGTTAAAAACCCTAATTGGATAAGAATAAGCCTAGGGAGGACGAAAATGACCTAATTGATCATCCAATGCCACAAACACACCTATTGGATGCACAAGATTGGTTAAAAACCCTAATTGGACAAGAATATGCCTAGGGAGGACGAAAATGACCTAATTGATCATGCAATGACACAAACACACCTATTGGATGCACAAGATTGGTTAAAAACCCTAACTGGACAAGAATATGCCTAGGGAGGACGAAAATGACCTAATTGATCGTCCATTGCCACAAACACACTAATTGGATGCACAAGATTGGTAAAAAACGCTAATTGGACAAGAATATGCCTAGGGAGGACGAAAATGACCTAATTGATCATGCAATGACACAAACACACCTATTGGATGCACAAGAATGGTTAAAAACCCTAACTGGACAAGAATATGCATAGGGAGGACGAAAATGACCTAAATATTAATTCAATGACACAAACAAACTTATTGGATGCACAAGATTGGTTAAAAACCCTAATTGGACAAGAATAAGCCTAGGGAGGACGAAAATGACCTAATTGATCATCCAATGACACAAACACACCTATTGGATGCACAAGATTGGTTAAAAACC
Organism: Cicer pinnatifidum; assembly: GCA_037974775.1. Lineage (NCBI taxonomy): Eukaryota > Viridiplantae > Streptophyta > Magnoliopsida > Fabales > Fabaceae > Cicer > Cicer pinnatifidum. The sequence goes on along the minus strand of JBBPBR010001569.1, from coordinate 75,893 downwards.
CTAATTGGACAAGAATAAGCCTAGGGAGGACGAAAATGACCTAATTGATCATCCAATGACACAAACACACCTATTGGATGCACAAGATTGGTTAAAAACCCTAATTGGGCAAGAATAAGCCTAGGGAGGACGAAAATGACCTAAATATTAATTCAATGACACAAACAAACTTATTGGATGCACAAGATTGGTTAAAAACCCTAATTGGACAAGAATAAGCCTAGGGAGGACAAAAATGACCTAAATGTTAATCCAATGACACAAACACACCTATTGAATGCACAAGATTGGTTAAAAACCCTAATTGGACAAGAACAAGCCTAGGGAGGACTAATTGATCATCCAATGACACAAACACACCTATTGGATGCACAAGATTGGTTAAAAACCCTAATTGGACAAGAATAAGCCTAGGGAGAACGAAAATGACCTAATTGATCATCCAAAGACACAAACACACCTATTGGATGCACAAGATTGGTTAAAAACTCTAGTTGGACAAGAATATGCCTAGGGAGGACGAAAATGACCTAATTGATCATCCAATGACACAAATGAACTTATTGGATGCACAAGATTGGTTAAAAACCCTAATTGGACAAGAATAAGCCTAGGGAGGACGAAAATGACCTAATTGATCATCCAATGACACAAACACACCTATAGGAAGCACAAGATTGGTTAAAAACACTAATTGGACAAGAATATGCCTTGGGAGGACGAAAATGACCTAATTGATCATCCAATGACACAAACACACCTATTGGATGCACAAGATTGGTTAAAACCCTAATTGGACAAGAATAAGCGTAGGGAAGACAAAAATGACCTAATTGATCATCCATTGCCACAAACACACCTATTGGATGCACAAAATTGGTTAAAAACCCTAATTGGACAAGAATATGCCTAGGGAGGATGAAAATGACCTAACTGATCATCCAATGACACAAACACACCTATTGGATGTACAAGATTGGTTAAAAACCCTAATTGGACAAGAATATGCCTAGGGAGGACGAAAATAACGTAAATATTAATTCAATGACACAAACAAACTTATTGGATGCACAAGATTGGTTAAAAACCCTAATTGGACAAGAATAAGCCTAGGGAGGACAAAAATGACCTAATTGATCATCCAATGACACAACCACACCTATTGGATGCACAAGATTGGTTAAAAACCCTAATTGGACAAGAATATGCCAAGGGAGGACGAAAATGACCTAAATTTTAATCCAATAACACAAATGAACATATTGGATGCACAAGATTGGTTAAAAACCCTAATTGGACAAGAATATGCCTAGGGAGGACGAAAATGACCTAAATGTTAATCCAATGACACAAATGAACTTATTGGATGCACAAGATTGGTTAAAAACCCTAATTGGACAAGAATAAGCCTAGGGAGGACGAAAATTACCTAAATGTTAATCCAATGACACAACTCAACTTATTGGATGCACAAGATTGGTTAAAAACCCTAATTGGGCAAGGATAAGCCTAGGGAGGACGAAGATGACCTAATTGATCATCCAATGACACAAACACACCTATTGGATGCACAAGATTGGTTAAAAACCCTAATTGGACAAGAATAAGCCTAGGGAGGACGAAAATGACCTAATTGATCATCCAATGACACAAACACACCTATTGGATGCACAAGATTGGTTAAAAACCCTAATTGGACAAGAATATGCCTAGGGAGGACGAAAATGACCTAAATATCAATTCAATGACATAAACAAACTTATTGGATGAACAAAATTGGTTAAAAACCCTAATTGGACAAGAATATGCCTAGGGAGGACGAAAATGACCTAATTGATCATCCAATGACACAAACACACCTATTGGATGCACAAGATTGGTTAAAAACCCTAATTGGACAAGAATATGCCTAGGGAGGACGAAAATGACCTAAATATTAATTCAATGACACAAACAAACTTATTGGATGCACAAGATTGGTTAAAAACCCTAATTGGACAAGAATAAGCCTAGGGAGGACGAAAATTACCTAATTGATCATCCATTGCCACAAACACACCTATTGGATGCACAAGATTGTATAAAAACCCTAATTGGACAAGAATATGCCTAGGGAGGACGAAAATGACCTAATTGATCATCCAATGACACAAACACACCTATTGGATGCACAAGATTGGTTAAAAACCCTAATTGGACAAGAATATGCCTAGGGAGGACGAAAATGACCTAAATATTAATTTAATGACACAAACAAAGTTATTGGATGCACAAGATTGGTTAAAAACCCTAATTGGACAAGAATATGCCTAGGGAGGACAAAAATGACCTAAATATTAATTTCATGACACAAACCAAGTTATTGGATGCACAAGATTGGTTAAAAACCCTAATTGGACAAGAATATGCCTAGGGAGGACGAAAATGACCTAATTGATCATCCAATGACACAACACACCTATTGGATGCACAAGATTGGTTAAAAACCCTAATTGGACAAGAATATGCCTAGGGAGGACGAAAATGACCTAATTGATCATCCAATGACACAAACACACCTATTGGATGCACAAGATTGGTTAAAAACCCTAATTGGACAAGAATATGCCTAGGGAGGACGAAAATGACCTAATTGATCATCCAATGACACAACACACCTATTGGCTGCACAAGATTGGTTAAAAACCCTAATTGGACAAGAATATGCCTAGGGAGGACGAAAATGACCTAATTGATCATCCAATGACACAAACACACCTATTGGATGCACAAGATTGGTTAAAAACCCTAATTGGACAAGAATATGCCTAGGGAGGACGAAAATGACCTAAATATTAATTCAATGACACAAATGAACTTATTGGATACACAAGATTGGTTAAAAACCCTAATTGGACAAGAATAAGCCTAGGGAGGACGAAAATGACCTAAATGTTAATCCAATGACACAACTCAACTTATTGGATGCACAAGATTGGTTAAAAACCCTAATTGGACAAGAATAAGCCTATGGAGGACGAAAATGACCTAATTGATTATCCAATGACACAAACATACCTATTGGATGCACAAGATTGGTTAAAAACCCTAATTGGACAAGAATAAGCCTAGGGAGGACGAAAATGACCTAATTGATCATCCAATGACACAAACACACCTATTGGATGCACAAGATTGGTTAAAAACCCTAATTGGACAAGAATATGCCTAGGGAGGACGAAAATGACCTAATTGATCATCCAATGACACAAACACACCTATTGGATGCACAAGATTGGTTAAAAACCCTAATTGGACAAGAATATGCCTAGGGAGGACGAAAATGACCTAATTGATCATCCAATGACACAAATGAACTTATCGGATGCACACGATTAGTTAAAAACCCTAATTGGACAAGAATATGCATAGGGAGGAAGAAAATAACCTAATTGATCATCCAATGACACAAACACACCTATTGGATGCACAAGATTGGTTAAAAACCCTAATTGGACAAGAATATGCCTAGGGAGGACGAAAATGACCTAATTGATCATCCAATGACACAAACACACCTATTGGATGCACAAGATTGGTTAAAAACCCTAATTGGACAAGAATATGCCTAGGGAGGACGAAAATGACCTAAATGTAAATCCAATGACACAAATGAACTTATTGGATGCACAAGATTGGTTAAAAACACTAATTGGACAAGAATAAGCCTAGGGAGGACGAAAATGACCTAAATGTTAATCCAATGACACAACTCAACTTATTGGATGCACAAGATTGGTTAAAAACCCTAATTGGACAAGAATAAGCCTATGGAGGACGAAAATAACCTAATTGATCATCTAACGACACATACACACCTATTGGATGCACAAGATTGGTTAAAAACCCTAATTGGACAAGAATAAGCCTAGGGAGGACGAAAATGACCTAATTGATCATCCAATGACACAAACACACCTATTGGATGCACAAGATTGGTTAAAAACCCTAATTGGACAAGAATAAGCCTAGGGAGGACGAAAATGACCTAATTGATCATCCAATGACACTAATGAACTTAATGGATGCACAAGATTGGTTAAAAACCCTAATTGGACAAGAATAAGCCTAGGGAGGACGAAAATGACCTAATTGATCATCCAATGACACAAACACACCTATTGGATGCACAAGATTGGTTAAAAACCCTAATTGGACAAGAATATGCCTAAGGAGGACGAAAATGACCTAAAATTAATTCAATGACGCAAACAAACTTATCGGATGCACAAGATTGGTTAAAAACCCTAATTGGACAAGAATAAGCCTAGGGAGGACGAAAATGACCTAATTGATCATCCAATGACACAAACACACCTATTGGATGCACAAGATTGGTTAAAAACCCTAATTGGACAAGAATATGACTAGGGAGGACGAAAATGACCTAATTGATAATCCAATGACACAAACACACCTATTGGATGCACAAGTTTGGTTAAAAACCCTAATTGGACAAGAATATGCCTAGGGAGGACGAAAATGACGTAATTGATCATCCAATGACACAAACACACCTATTGGATGCACAAGATTGGTTAAAAACCCTAATTGGACAAGAATATGCCTAGGGAGGACGAAAATGACCTAATTGATCGTCGAATGACACAAACACACCTATTGGATGCACAAGATTGGTTAAAAACCCTAATTGGACAAGAATATGCCTAGGGAGGACGAAAATAACCTAATTGATCATCCAATGACACAAACACACCTATTGGTTGCACAAGATTGGTTAAAAACCCTAATTGGACAAGAATATGCCTAGGGAGGACGAAAATGAGCTAAATGTTAATCCAATGACATAAATGAACTTATTGGATGCACAAGAATGGTTAAAAACCCTAATTGGATAAGAAAAAGCCTAGGGAGGACGAAAATGACCTAATTAATCATCCAATGACAAAAACACGCCTATTGGATGCACAAGATTGGTTAAAAACCCTAATTGGACAAGAATAAGCCTAGGGAGGACGAAAATGACCTAATTGATCATCCAATGACACAAACACACCTATTGGATGCACAAGATTGGTTAAAAACCCTAATTGGACAAGAATAAGCCTAGGGAGGACGAAAATGACCTAAATGTTAATCCAATGACACAACTCAACTTATTGGATGCACAAGATTGGTTAAAAACCCTAATTGGACAAGAATAAGCCTAGCGAGGACGAAAATGACCTAATTGATCATCCAATGACACAAACACACCTATTGGATGCACAAGATTCGTTAAAAACCCTAATTAGACAAGAATATGCCTTCGGAGGACGAAAATGACCTAATTGATCATCCAATGACACAAACACACCTATTGGATGCACAAGATTGGTTAAAAACCCTAATTGGACAAGAATAAGCCTAGGGAGGACGAAAATGACCTAATTGATCATCCAATGACACAAACACACCTATTGGATGCACAAGATTGGTTAAAAACCCTAATTGGAGAACAATATGCCAGAATATTCCTAGGGAGGACGTAAATGACCTAATTGATCATTCAATGACACAAACAAACTTATTGGATGCACAAGATTGGTTAAAAACCCTAATTGGACAAGAATATGCCTAGGGAGGACGAAAATGACCTAAATATTAATTCAATGAAACAAACAAACTTATTGGATGCTCAAGATTGGTTAAAAATCCTAATTGGACAAGAATAAGCCTAGGGAGGACAAAAATGACCTAATTGATCATCCAATGACACAAACACACCTATTGGATGCACAAGATTGGTTAAAAACCCTAATTGGACAAGAATAAGCCTAGGGAGGACGAAAATGACCTAAATAATAATTCAATGACACAAACAAACTTATTGGATGCACAAGATTGGTTAAAAACCCTAATTGGACAAGAATTAGCCTAGGGAGGACGAAAATGACCTAATTGATCATCCAATGACACAAACACACCTATTGGATGCACAAGATTGGTTAAAAACCCAAATTGGACAAGAATAAGCCCTGGGAGGACCAAAATGACCTAATTGATCATCCAATGGCACAAACACACCTATTGGATGCACAAGATTGGTTAAAAATCCTAATTGGGCAAGAATATGCCTAGGGAGGACGAAAATGACCTAAATATTAATTCAATGACACAAACAAACTTATTGGATGCACAAGATGGGTTAAAAACCCTAATTGGACAAGAATAAGCCTAGAGAGGACGAAAATGACCTAAATGTTAATCCAATGACACAAACACACCTATTGGATGCACAAGATTGGTTAAAAACCCTAATTGGACAAGAATAAGCCTAGGGAGGACGAAAATGACCTAATTGATCATCCAATGACACAAACACAGCTATTGGATGCACAAGATTGGTTAAAAACCCTAGTTGGACAAGAATAAGCCTAGGGAGGACGAAAATGACCTAATTGATCATCCAAAGACACAAACACACCTATTGGATGCACAAGATTGGTTAAAAACCCTAGTTGGACAAGAATATGCCTAGGGAGGACGAAAATGACCTAATTGATCATCCAATGACACAAATGAACTTATTGGATGCACAAGATTGGTTAAAAACCCTAATTGCACAAGAATAAGCCTATGGAGGACGAAAATGACCTAATTGATCATCCAATGACACAAACACACCTATTGGATGTACAAGATTGGTTAAAAACCCTAATTGGACAAGAATATGCCTAGGGAGGACGAAAATGACCTAATTGATCATCCAATGACACAAACACACCTATTGGATGCACAACATTGGTTAAAAACCCTAATTGGGCAAGAATATGCCTAGGGAGGACGAAAATGACCTAAATATTAATTCAATGACACAAACAAACTTATTGGATGCACAAGATTGGTTAAAAACCCTAATTGGACAAGAATAAGAATTGGGAGGACAAAAATGACCTAAATGTTAATCCAATGACACAAACACACCTATTGAATGCACAAGATTGGTTAAAAACCCTAATTGGACAAGAACAAGCCTAGGGAGGACTCATTGATCATCCAATGACACAAACACACCTAATGGATGCACAAGATTGGTAAAAAACCCTAATTGGACAAGAATAAGCCTAGGGAGGACGAAAATGACCTAATTGATCATCCAAAGACACAAACACACCTATTGGATGCACAAGATTGGTTAAAAACTCTAGTTGGACAAGAATATGCCTAGGGAGGACGAAAATGACCTAATTGATCATCCAATGACACAAATGAACTTATTGGATGCACAAGATTGGTTAAAAACCCTAATTGGACAAGAATAAGCCTAGGGAGGACGAAAATGACCTAATTGATCATCCAATGACACAAACACACCTATAAGAAGCACAAGATTGGTTAAAAACACTAATTGGACAAGAATATGCCTAGGGAGGACGAAAATGACCTAATTGATCATCCAATGACACAAACACACCTATTGGATGCACAAGATTGGTTAAAACCCTAATTGGACAAGAATAAGCGTAGGGAGGACAAAAATGACCTAATTGATCATCCATTGCCACAAACACACCTATTGGATGCACAAAATTGGTTAAAAACCCTAATTGGACAAGAATATGCCTAGGGAGGACGAAAATGACCTAACTGATCATCCAATGACACAAACACACCTATTGGATGTACAAGATTGGTTAAAAACCCTAATAGGACAAGAATATGCCTAGGGAGGACGAAAATAACGTAAATATTAATTCAATGACACAAACAAACTTATTGGATGCACAAGATTGGTTAAAAACCCTAATTGGACAAGAATAAGCCTAGGGAGGACAAAAATGACCTAATTGATCATCCAATGACACAAACACACCTATTGGATGCACAAGATTGGTTAAAAACCCTAATTGGAAAAGAATATGCTTAGAGAGGACGAAAATGACCTAATTGATCATCCGTTGCCACAAACACACCTATTGAATGCACAAGATTGGTTAAAAACCCTAATTGGACAAGAATATGCCTAGGGAGGACGAAAATGACCTAAATATTAATTCAATGACACAAACAAACTTATTGGATGCACAAGATTGGTTAAAAACCCTAATTGGACACGAATAAGCCTATGGAGGACGAAAATGACCTAATTGATCATCCAATGACATAAACAAACCTATTGGATGCACAAGATTGGTTAAAAACCCTAATTGGACAAGAATATGCCTAGGGAGGACGGATATGACCTAAATGTTAACCCAATGACACAAATGAACTTATTGGACGCACAAGATTGGTTAAAAACCCTAATTGGACAAGAATAAGGCTAGAGAGAACGAAAATGACCTAAATGTTAATCCATTGTCACAACTCAACTTATTGGATGCACAAGAATGGTTAAAAACTCTAATTGGACAAGAATAAGCCTAGGGAGGACGAAAATGACCTAATTGATCATCCAATGACACAAACACACCTATTGGATGCACTAGATAGGTTAAAAACCCTAGTTGGACAAGAACATGCCTAGGGAGGACGAAAATGACCTAATTGATCATCCAATGACACTAATGAACTTATTGGATGCACAAGATTGGTTAAAAATCCTAATTGGACAAGAAGAAGCCTTGGGAGGACGAAAATGACCTAATTGATCATCCAATGACACAAACACACCTATTGGATGCACAAGATTGAATAAAAACCCTAATTGGACAAGAATATGCCTAGGGAGGACGAAAATGACCTAAATGTTAATCCAATGACACAAATGAACTTATTGGATGCACAAGATTGGTTAAAAACCCTAATTGGACAAAAATAAGCCTAGGGAGGACGAAAATGACCTAAATGCTAATCCAATGACACAACTCAACTTATTGGATGCACAAGATTTGTTAAAAACCCTAATTGGGCAAGAATAAGCCTAGGGAGGACGAAAATGACCTAATTGATCATCCAATGACACAAACACACCTATTGGATGCACAAGATTGGTTAAAAACCCTAATTGGACAAGAATATGTGTAGGGAGGACGAAAATGTCCTAAATGTAAATCCAATGACACAAATGAACTTATTGGATGCACTAGATTGGTTAAAAACCCTAATTGGACAAGAATAAGCCTAGGGATGACGAAAATGACCTAATTGATCATCCAATGACACAAACACACCTATTGGATGCACAAGATTGGTTAAAAACCCTAATTGGACAAGAATAAGCCTAGGGAGGACAAAAATGACCTAATTGATCATCCAAAGACACAAACACATCTATTGGATGCACAAGATTGGTTAAAAACCCTAATTGGACAAGAATATGCCTAGGGAGGACGAAAATGACCTAAATATTAATTCAATGACACAAACAAACTTATTGGATGCACAAGATTGGTTAAAAACCCTAATTGGACAAGAATAAGCCTAGGGAGGACGAAAATGACCTAATTGATCATCCAATGACACAAACACACCTATTGGATGCACAAGATTGGTTAAAAACCCTAATTGGACAAGAATAAGCCTAGGGAGGACCAAAATGACCTAATTGATCATCCAATGACACTAACACACCTATTGGAAGCACAAGATTGGTTAAAAAACCTAATTGGACAAGAATATGCCTAGGGAGGACGAAAAGGACCTAAATATTAATTCAATGACACAAACAAACTTATTGGATGCACAAGATTGGTTAAAAACCCTAATTGGACAAGAATAAGCCTAGGGAGGACGAAAATGACCTAATTGATCATCCAATGACACAAACACACCTATTGGATGCACAAGATTGGTTAAAAACCCTAATTGGACAAGAATAAGCCCTGGGAGGACCAAAATGACCTACTTGATCATCCAATGACACAAACACACCTATTGGAAGCACAAGATTGGTTAAAAACCCTAATTGGACAAGAATATGCCTAGGGAGGACAAAAATGACCTAATTGATCATCCAATGACACAAACACACCTATTAGATGCACAAGATTGGTTAAAAACCCTAATTTGAGAAGAATAAGCCTAGGGAGGACGAAAATGACCTAATTGATCATCCAATGGCACAAACACACCTATTGGATGCACAAGATTGGTTAAAAATTCTAATTGGGCAAGAATATGCCTAGGGAGGACGAAAATGACCTAAATATTAATTCAATGACACAAACAAACTTATTGGATGCACAAGATGGGTTAAAAACCCTAATTGGACAAGAATAAGCCTAGAGAGGACGAAAATGACCTAAATGTTAATCCAATGACACAAACACACCTATTGGATGCACAAGATTGGTTAAAAACCCTAATTGGACAAGAATAAGCCTAGGGAGGACGAAAATGACCTAATTGATCATCCAATGACACAAACACAGCTATTGGATGCACAAGATTGGTTAAAAACCCTAGTTGGACAAGAATAAGCCTAGGGAGGACGAAAATGACCTAATTGATCATCCAAAGACACAAACACACCTATTGGATGCACAAGATTGGTTAAAAACCCTAGTTGGACAAGAATATGCCTAGGGAGGACGAAAATGACCTAATTGATCATCCAATGACACAAATGAACTTATTGGATGCACAAGATTGGTTAAAAACCCTAATTGGACAAGAATAAGCCTAGGGAGGACGAAAATGACCTAATTGATCATCCAATGACACAAACACACCTATTGGATGAACAAGATTGGTTAAAAATCCTAGTTTGACAAGAATATGCCTAGGGAGGACGAAAATGACCTAATTGATCATCCAATGACACAAATGAACTTATTGGATGCACAAGATTGGTTAAAAACCATAATTGGACAAGAATATGCCTAGGGAGGAGGAAAATGACCTAAATATTAATTCAATGACACAAACAAAGTTATTGGATGCACAAGATTGGTTAAAAACCCTAATTGGACAAGAATATGCCTAGGGAGGACGAAAATGACCTAATTGATCATCCAATGACACAAACAAACCTATTGGATGCACAAGATTGGTTAAAAACCCTAGTTGGACAAGAACATGCCTAGGGAGGACGAAAATGACCTAATTGATCATCCAATGACACAAACACACCTATTGGATGCACAAGATTGGTTAAAAACCCTAATTGGACAATAATATGCCTAGGGAGGACGAAAATGACCTAAATATTAATTCAATGACACCAACAAACTTATTGGATGCACAAGATTGGTTAAAAACCCTAATTGGACAAGAATAAGCCTAGGGAGGACGAAAATGACCTAATTGATCATCCAATGACACAAACACACCTATTGGATGCACAAGATTGGTTAAAAACCCTAATTGGACAAGAATAATTCTAGGGAGGACGAAAATGACCTAATTGATCATCCATTGCCACAAACACACCTATTGGATGCACAAGAATGGTTAAAAACCCTAATTGGGCAAGAATATGCCTAGGGAGGACCAAAATGACCAAATTGATCATCCAATGTTACAAACACACCTATTGGATGCACAAGATTGGTTAAAAACCCTAATTGGACAAGAATATGCCTAGGGAGGACGAAAATGACCTAAATATTAATTCAATGACACAAACAAACTTATTGGATGCACAAGATTGGTTAAAAACCCTAATTGGACAAGAATACGCCTAGGGAGGACGAAAATGACCTAAATGTTAATACAATGACACAAACACACCTATTGGATGCACAAGATTGGTTAAAAACCCTAATTGGACAAGAATATGCCTAGGGAGGAGGAAAATGACCTAAATATTAATTCAATGACACAAACAAAGTTATTGGATGCACAAGATTGGTTAAAAACCCTAATTGGACAAGAATAACCATAGGGAGGACGAAAATGACCTAATTGATCATCCAATGGCACAAACACACCTATTGGATGCACAAGATTGGTTAAAAATCCTAATTGGGCAAGAATATGCCTAGGGAGGACGAAAATGACCTAAATATTAATTCAATGACACAAACAAACTTATTGGATGCACAAGATGGGTTAAAAACCCTAATTGGACAAGAATAAGCCTAGGGAGGACGAAAATGACCTAAATGTTAATCCAATGACACAAACACACCTATTGGATGCACAAGATTGGTTAAAAACCCTAATTTGACAAGAATAAGCCTAGGGAGGACGAAAATGACCTAATTGATCATCCAAAGACACAAACACACCTATTGGATGCACAAGATTGGTTAAAAACTCTAGTTGCACAAGAATATGCCTAGGGAGGACGAAAATGACCTAATTGATCATCCAATGACACAAATGAACTTATTGGATGCACAAGATTGGTTAAAAACCCTAATTGGACAAGAATAAGCCTAGGGAGGACGAAAATGACCTAATTGATCATCCAATGACACAAACACACCTATTGGATGTACAAGATTGGTTAAACACCCTAATTGGACAAGAATATGCCTAGGGAGGACGAAAATGACCTAATTGATCATCCAATGACACAAACACACCTATTGGATGCACAAGATTGGTTAAAATCCTAATTGGACAAGAATAATCGTAGGGAGGACAAAAATGACCTAATTGATCATCCAATGACACAAACACACCTATTGGATGCACTAGATTGGTTAAAAACCCTAATTGGACAAGAATATGCCTAAGGAGGACGAAAATGACCTAAATATTAATTCAATGACACAAACAAAGTTTTCGGATGCACAAGATTGGTTAAAAACTCTTATTGGACAAGAATAAGCCTAGGGAGGACGAAAATGACTTAATTGATCATCCAATGAAACAAACACACCTATTGGATGCACAAGATTGGTTAAAAACCCTAATTGGACAAGAATATGCCTTGGGAGGACGAAAATGACCTAAATATTAATTCAATGACACAAACAAACTTATTGGATGCACAAGATTGGTTAAAAACCCTAATTGGACAAGAATAAGCCTAGGGAGGACGAAAATGACCTAATTGATCATCCAATGACACAAACACACCTATTGGATGCACAAGATTGGTTAAAAACCCTAATTGGACAAGAATATGCCTAGGGAGGACGAAAATGACCTAGTTTATCATCCAATGACACAAACACACCAATTGGATACACAAGATTGGTTAAAAACCCTAATTGGACAAGAATATGACGGGGGAGGACGAAATTGACCTAAATGTTAATCCAATGACACAAATGAACTTATTGGCTGCACAAGATTGGTTAAAAACCCAAATTGGACAAGAATAAGCCTTGGGAGGACGAAAATGACCTAATTGATCATCCAATGACACAAACACACCTATTGGATGCACAAGATTGGTTAAAAACCCTAATTGGACAAGAATATGCCTAGCGAGGACGAAAATGACCTAATTGATCATCCAATGACACAAACACACCTATTGGATGCACAAGATTGGTTAAAAACCCTAGTTGGACAAGAATATGCCTAGGGAGGACGAAAATGACCTAATTGATCATCCAATGACACAAATGAACTTATTGGATGCACAAGATTGGGTAAAAACCCTAATTGGACAAGAATAAGGCTAGGGAGGACAAAAATGACCTAATTGATCATCCAATGACACAAACACACCTATTGGATGCACAAGATTGGTTAAAAACCCTAATTGGACAAGAATAAGCCTAGGGAGGACGAAAATGACCTAATTGATCACCCAATGACACAAACACACCTATTGGATGCCCAAGATTGGTTAAAAACCCTAATTGGACAAGAATATGCCTAGGGAGGACGAAAATGACCTAATTGATCATCCAATGACACAAACACACCTATTGGATGCACAAGATTGGTTAAAAACCCTAATTGGACAAGAATATGCCTAGGGAGGACGAAAATGACCTAAATATTAATTCAATGAAACAAACAAACTTATTGGATGCACAAGATTGGTTAAAAACCCAAATTGGACAAGAATAAGCCTAGGGAGGACGAAAATGACCTAATTGATCATCCAATGACACAAACACACCTATTGGATGCACAAGATTGGTTAAAAACTCTAATTGGACAAGAATAAGCCTAGGGAGGATGAAAATGACCTAATTGATCATCCATTGCCACAAACACACCTATTGGATGCACAAAATTGGTTAAAAACCCAAATTGGACAAGAATATGCCTAGGGAGGACGAAAATGACCTAACTGATCATCCATTGACACAAACACACCTATTGGATGTACAAGATTGGTTAAAAACCCTAATTGGACAAGAATATGCCTAGGGAGGACGAAAATAACGTAAATATTAATTCAATGACACAAACAAACTTATTGGATGCACAAGATTGGTTAAAAACCCTAATTGGACAAGAATAAGCCTAGGGAGGACAAAAATGATCTAATTGATCATCCAATGACACAACCACACCTATTGGATGCACAAGATTGGTTAAAAACCCTAATTGGACAAGAATATGCCTAGGGAGGACGAAAATGACCTAATTGATCTTCCAATGACACAAACACACCTATTGGATGCACAAGATTGGTCAAAAACCCTAATTGGACAAGAATATGCCTAGGGAGGACGAAAATGACCTAAATATTAATTCAATGACACAAACAAAGTTATTGGATGCACAAGATTTGTTAAAAACTCTTATTGGACAAGAATAAGCTTAGGGAGGACGAAAGTGACTTAACTGATCATCCAATGACACAAACACACCTATTGGATGCACAAGATTGGTTAAAAACTCTAATTGGACAAGAATAAGCCTAGGGAGGACGAAAATGACCTAATTGATCATCCATTGCTACAAACACACCTATTGGATGCACAAAATTGGTTAAAAACCCTAATTGGACAAGAATATGCCTAGGGAGGACGAAAATGACCTAAGTGATCATCCAATGACACAAACACACCTATTGGATGTACAAGATTAGTTAAAAACCCTAATTGGACAAGAATATGCCTAGGGAGGACGAAAAAAACGTAAATATTAATTCAATGACACAAACAAACTTATTGGATGCACAAGATTGGTTAAAAACCCTAATTGGACAAGAATAAGCCTAGGGAGGACAAAAATGACCTAATTGATCATCCAATGACACAACCACACCTATTGGATGCACAACATTGGTTAAAAACCCTAATTGGACAAGAATATGCCAAGGGAGGACGAAAATGACCTAATGTTAATCCAATAACACAAATGAACTTATTGGATGCACAAGATTGGTTAAAAACCCTAATTGGACAAGAATAAGCCTAGGGAGGACGAAAATGACCTAATTGATCATCCAATGACACAAACACACCTATTGGATGCAAAAGATTGGTTAAAAACGCTAATTGGACAAGATGATGCCTAGGGAGGACGAGAATCACCTAAATATTAATTCAATGACACAAACAAACTTATTGGATGCACAAGATTGGTTAAAAACCCTAATTGGACAAGAATAAGCCTAGGGAGGACGAAAATGACCTAATTGATCATCCAATGACACAAACACACCGATTGGATGCACAAGATTGGTTAAAAACCCTAATTGGACAAGAATATGCCTAGGGAGGACGAAAATGACCTAAATATTAATTCAATAACACAAACAAACTTATTGGACGCACAAGATTGGTTAAAAACCCTAATTGGACAAGAATAAGCCTAGGGAGGACGAAAATGACCTAATTGATCATCCATTGACACAAACACACCTATTGGAGGCACAAGATTGGTTTAAAACCCTAGTTGGACAAGAGTATGCCTAGGGAGGACGAAAATGACCTAATTGATCATCCAATGACACAAATGAACTTATTGGATGCACAAGATTGGTTAAAAACCCTAATTGGACAAGAATAAGCCTAGGGAGGACGAAAATGACCTAATTGATCATCCAATGACACAAACACACCTATTGGATGCACAAGATTGGTTAAAAACCCTAATTGGACAAGAATAAGCCTAGGGAGGACGAAAATGACCTAATTGATCATCCAATGACACAAACACACCTATTGGATGCACAAGATTGGTTAAAAACCCTAATTGGATAAGAATATGCCTAAGGAGGACGAAAATGACCTAAATATTAATTCAATGACATAAACAAACTTATTGGATGAACAAAATTGGTTAAAAACCCTAATTGGACAAGAATATGCCTAGGGAGGACGACAATGACCTAATTGATCATCCAATGACACAAACACACCTATTGGATGCACAAAATTGGTTAAAAACCCTAATTGGACAAGAATATGCCTAGGGAGGACGAAAATGACCTAAATATTAGTTCAATGAAACAAACAAACTTAT
>JBBPBR010001569.1:49006-59626 GCA_037974775.1 Cicer pinnatifidum | reverse complement strand
CAATGACACAAACAAACTTATTGGATGCACAAGATTGGTTAAAAACCCTAATTGGACAAGAATATGCCTAGGGAGGACGAAAATGACCTAAATATTAATTCAATGACACAAACAAAGTTATTGGATGCACAAGATTGGTTAAAAACCCTAACTGGACAAGAATAAGCTTAGGGATGACGAAAATGACCTAATTGATCATCCAATGACACAAACACACCTATTGGATGCACAAGATTGGTTAAAAACCCTAATTGGACAAGAATAAGCCTAGGGAGGACGAAAATGACCTAATTGATCATCCAATGACACAAACACACCTATTGGATGCACAAGATTGGTTAAAAACTCTAATTGGACAAGAATATCCCAACGGAGGACGAAAATGACCTAATTGATCATCCAATGACACAAACACACCTATTGGATGCACAAGATTGGTTAAAAACCATAACTTGATAAGAATAAGCCTAGGGAGGACGAAAATGACCTAATTGATCATCCAATGACACAAACACACCTATTGGATGCACAAGATTGGTTAAAAACCCTAATTGGACAAGAATATGCCTAGGGAGGACGAAAATGACCTAATTGATCATCCAATGACACAAACAAACTTATTGGATGCACAAGATTGGTTAAAAACCGTAATTGGACATGAATAAGCCTAGGGAGGACGAAAATGACCGAATTGATCATCCAATGACACAAACACACCTATTGGATGCACAAGATTGGTTAAAAACCCTAATTGGACAAGAATAAGCCTAGGGAGGACGAAAATGACCTAATTGATCATCCAATGACACAAACACACCTATTGGATGCACAAGATTGGTTAAAAACCCTAATTGGACAAGAATAAGCCTAGGGAGGACGAAAATGACCTAATTGATCATCCAATGACACAAACACACCTATTGGATGCATAAGATTGGTTAAAAACCCTAATTGGACAAGAATAAGCTTAGGGAGGACGAAAAATGACCTAATTGATCATCCAATGACACAAACACACCTATTGGATGCACAAGATTGGTTAAAAACCCTAATTGGACAAGAATAAGCCTAGGGAGGACGAAAATGACCTAATTGATCATCCAATGACACAAACACACCTATTGGATGCACAAGATTGGTTAAAAACCCTAATTGAACAAGAATAAGCATAGAAAGGACGAAAATGACCTAATTGATCATTCAATGACACAAACACACCTATTGGATGCACAAGATTGGTTAAAATCTCTAATTGGACAAGAATATGCATAGGGAGAACGAAAATGACCTAAATGTTAATCCAATAACACAAATGAACTTATTGGATGCACAAGATTGGTTAAAAACCCTAATTGGACAAGAATAAGCCTAGGGAGGACGAAAATGACCTAAATGCTAATCCAATGACACAACTCAACTTATTGGATGCACAAGATTGGTTAAAAACCCTAATTGGTCAAGAATAAGCCTAGGGAGGACGAAAATGACCTAATTGATCATCCAATGACACAAACACACCTATTGGATGCACAAAATTGGTTAAAAACCCTAATTGGACAAGAATATGCCTAGGGAGGACGAAAATGACCTAAATATTAGTTCAATGAAACAAACAAACTTATTGGATGCACAAGATTGGTTAAAAACCCTAATTGGACAAGAATAAGCATAGGGAGGACGGAAATGACCTAATTGATCTTCCAATGACACAAACACACCTATTGGATGCACAAGATTGGTTAAAAACCCTAATTGGACAAGAATATGCCTAGGGAGGACGAAAATGACCTAAATGTTAATCCAATGACACAAATTAACTTATTGGATGCACAAGATTGGTTAAAAACCCTAATTGGACAAGAATAAGCTTAGGGAGGACGAAAATGACCTAATTGATCATCCAATGACACAAACACACCTATTGGATGCACAAGATTGGTTAAAAACCCTAATTGGACAAGAATAAGCCTAGGGAGGACGAAAATGACCTAATTGATCATCCAATGACACAAACACACCTATTGGATGCACAAGATTGGTTAAAAACCCTAATTGGACAAGAATATGCCTAGGGAGGACGAAAATGACCTAATTGATCATCCAATGACACAAACACACCTATTGGATGCACAAGATTGGTTAAAAACACTAATTGGACAAGAATATTCCTAGGGAGGACGAAAATGACCTAAATATTAATTCAATGACACAAACAAACTTATCGGATGCAGAAGATTGGTTTAAAACCCTAATTGGACAAGAATAAGCCTAGGGAGGACGAAAATGACCTAATTGATCATCCAATGACACAAACACACCTATTGGATGCACAAGATTGGTTAAAAACCCTAATTGGACAAGAATATACCTAGGGAGGACGCAAATGACCTAATTGATCATCCAATGACACAAACACACCTATTGGATGCACAAGATTGGTTAAAAACCCTAATTGGACAAGAATAAGCCTAGGGAGGACGAAAATGACCTAATTGATCATCCAATGACACAAACACACCTATTGGATGCACAAGATTGGTTAAAAACCCTAATTGGACAAGAATATGCCTAGGGAGGACGAAAATGACCTAATTGATCATCCAATGACACAAACAAACCTATTGGATGCACAAGATTGGTTAAAACCCCTAATTGGACAAGAATATGCCTAGGGAGGACGAAAATGACCTAAATATTAATTTAATGACACAAACAAAGTTATTGGATGCACAAGATTGGTTAAAAACCCTAATTGGACAAGAATAAGCCTAGGGAGGACGTAAATGACCTAATTGATCATCCAATGACACAAACACACCTATTGGATGCACAAGATTGGTTAAAAACCCTAATTGGACAAGAATATGCCTAGGGAGGACGAAAATGACCTAAATATTAATTCAATGACACAAACAAACTTATTGGATGCACAAGATTGGTTAAAAACCCTAATTGGACAAGAATATGCCTAGGGAGGACGATAATGACCTAATTGATCATCCAATGACACAACACACCTATTGGATGCACAAGATTGGTTAAAAACCCTAATTGGACAAGAATATGCCTAGGGAGGACGAAAATGACCTAATTGATCATCCAATGACACAAACAAACCTATTGGATGCACAAGATTGGTTAAAAACCCTAATTGGACAAGAATATGCCTAGGGAGAACGAAAATAACCTAATTGATCATCCAATGACACAAACACACCTATTGGATGCACAAGATTGGTTAAAAACCCTAATTGGACAAGAATATGCCTAGGGAGGACGAAAATGACCTAATTGATCATCCAATGACACAAACACACCTATTGGATGCACAAGATTGGTTAAAAACCCTAATTGGACAAGAATATGCCTAGGGAGGACGAAAATGACCTAATTGATCATCCAATGACACAAATGAACTTATCGGATGCACACGATTAGTTAAAAACCCTAATTGGACAAGAATATGCATAGGGAGGAAGAAAATAACCTAATTGATCATCCAATGACACAAACACACCTATTGGATGCACAAGATTGGTTAAAAACCCTAATTGGACAAGAATATGCCTAGGGAGGACGAAAATGACCTAATTGATCATCCAATGACACAAACACACCTATTGGATGCACAAGATTGGTTAAAAACCCTAATTGGACAAGAATATGCCTAGGGAGGACGAAAATGACCTAATTGATCATCCAATGACACAAACACACCTATTGGATGCAGAAGATTGGTTAAAAACCCTAATTGGACAATAATATGCGTAGGGAGGACGAAAATGACCTAAATATTAATTCAATGACACAAACAAACTTATTGGATTCACAAGATTGGTTAAAAACCCTAATTGGGCAAGAATAGGCCTAGGGAGGACGAAAATGACCTAATTGATCATCCAATGACACAAACACACCTATTGGATGCACAAGATTGGTTAAAAACCCTAATTGGACAAGAATAAGCCTAGGGAGGACGAAAATGACCTAATTGATCATCCAATGACACAAACACACCTATTGGATGCACAAGATTGGTTAAAAACCCTAATTGGACAAGAATATGCCTAGGGAGGACGAAAATGACCTAATTGATCATCCAATGACACAAACACACCTATTGGATGCACAAGATTGGTTAAAAACCATAATTGTACAAGAATAAGCCTAGGGAGGACGAAAATGACCTAATTGATCATCCAATGACACAAACACACCTATTGGATGCACAAGATTGGTTAAAAACCCTAATTGGACAAGAATATGCCTAGGGAGGACGAAAATGACCTAAATAATAATTCAATGACATAAACAAACTTATTGGATGCACAAAATTGGTTAAAAACCCTAATTGGACAAGAATATGCCTAGGGAGGACGAAAATGACCTAATTGATCATCCAATGACACAAACACACCTATTGGATGCACAAGATTGGTTAAAAACCCTAATTGGACAAGAATATGCCTAGGGAGGACGGAAATGACCTCATTGATCATCCAATGACACAAATGAACTTATTGGATGCACAATATTAGTTAAAAACCCTAATTGGACAAGAATAAGCCTAGGGATGACGAAAATGACCTAATTGATCATCCAATGACACAAACACACCTATTGGATGCACAAGATTGGTTAAAAACCCTAATTGGACAAGAATATGCCTAGGGAGGACGAAAATGACCTAATTGGTCATCCAATGACACAAACACACCTATTGGATGCACAACATTGGTTAAAAACCCTAATTGGACAAGAATTAGGCTAGGGAGGATGAAAATAACCTAATTGATCATCCAATGACACAAACACACCTATTGGATGCAAAAGATTGGTTAAAAACCCTAATTGGACAAGAATATGCCTAGGGAGGACGAAAATGACCTAAATGTTAATCCAATGACACAAATGAACTTATTGGATGCACAAGATTGGTTAAAAACCCTTAGTGGACAAGAATAAGCTTAGGGAGGACGAAAATGACCTAATTGATCATCCAATGACACAAACACACCTATTGGATGCACAAGATTGGTTAAAAACCCTAATTGGACAAGAATAAGCCTAGGGAGGACGAAAATGACCTAATTGATCATCCAATGACACAAACACACCTATTGGATGCACAAGATTGGTTAAAAACCCTAATTGGACAAGAATATACCTAGGGAGGACGAAAATAACCTAAATATTAATTCAATGACACAAACAATCTTATTGGATGCACAAGATTGGTTAAAAACCCTAATTGGACAAGAATAAGCCTAGGGAGGACGAAAATGACCTAATTGATCATCCAATGACACAAACACACCTATTGGATACACAAGATTGGTTAAAAACCCTAATTGGACAAGAATATGCCTAGGGAGGACGAAAATGACCTAAATGTTATTCCAATTGCAAAACTCAACTTATTAGATGCACAAGATTGGTTAAAAACCCTAATTGGACAAGAATAAGCCTAGGGAGGACGAAAATAACCTAATTGATCATCCAATGACACAAACACACCTATTGGATGCACAAGATTGGTTAAAAACCCTAATTGGACAAGAATAAGCCTAGGGAGGACGAAAATGACCTAATTGATCATCCAATGACACAAACACACCTATTGGATGCACAAGATTGGTTAAAAACCCTAATTGGACAAGAATAAGCCTAGGGAGGACGAAAATGACCTAATTGATCATCCATTGCCACAAACACACCTATTGGATGCACAAGATTGTTTAAAAACACTAATTGGACAAGAATATGCCTAGGGAGGACGAAAATGACCTAATTGATCATCCAATGACACAATCACACATATTGGATTCACAAGATTCGTTAAAAACCCTAATTGGACAAGAATATGCCTAGGGAGGACGAAAATGACCTAATTGATCATCCAATGACACAAACACACCTATTGGATGCACAAGATTGGTTAAAAACCCTAATTGGACAAGAATATGCCTAGGGAGGACGAAAATGACCTAATTGATCATCCAATGACACAAACACACCTATTGGATGCACAAGATTGGTTAAAAACCCTAATTGGACAAGAATAAGCCTAGGGAGGACGAAAATGACCTAATTGATCATCCAATGACACAAACACACCTATTGGATGCACAAGATTGGTTAAAAACCCTAATTGTAAAAGAATATGCCTAGGGAGGACGAAAATGACCTAATTGATCATCCAATGACACAAACACACCTATTGGATGCACAAGATTGGTTAAAAACCCTAATTGGACAAGAATATGCCTAGGGAGGACGAAAATGACCTAATTGATCATCCAATGACACAAACACACCTGTTGGATGCAGAAGATTGGTTAAAAACCCTAATTGGACAATAATATGCCTAGGGAGGACGAAAATGACCTAAATATTAATTCAATGACACAAACAAACTTATTGGATGCACAAGATTGGTTAAAAACCCTAATTGGACAAGAATAAGCCTAGGGAGGACGAAAATGACCTAATTGATCATCCAATGACACAAACACACCTATTGGATGCACAAGATTGGTTAAAAACCCTAATTGGACAAGAATAAGCCTAGGGAGGACCAAAATGACCTAATTGATCATCCAATGACACAAACACACCTATTGGAAGCACAAAATTGGTTAAAAACCCTAATTGGACAAGTATATGCCTAGGGAGGACAAAAATGACTTAATTGATCATCCAATGACACAAACACACCTATTGGATGCACAAGATTGGTTAAAAACCCTAATTGGACAAGAATATGCCTAGGGAGGACGAAAAGGACCTAAATATTAATTCAATGAAACAAATAAACTTATTGGATGCACAAGATTGGTTAAAAACCCTAATTGGACAAGAATAAGCCTAGGGAGGACGAAAATGACCTAATTGATCATCCAATGACACAAACACACCTATTGGATGCAGAAGATTGGTTAAAAACCCTAATTGGACAAGAATAAGCCCTGGGAGGACCAAAATGACCTACTTGATCATCCAATGACACAAACACACCTATTGGAAGCATAAGATTGGTTAAAAACCCTAATTGAAAAGAATATGCCTAGGGAAGACAAAAATGACCTAATTGATCATCCAATGACACAAACACACCTATTAGATGCACAAGATTGGATAAAAACCCTAATTGGACAAGAATTTGCCTAGGGAGGAGGAAAATGACCTAAATATTAATTCAATGACACAAACAAAGTTATTGGATGCACAAGATGGGTTAAAAACCCTAATTGGACAAGAATAAGCCTAGAGAGGACGAAAATGACCTAAATGTTAATCCAATGACACAAACACACCTATTGGATGCACAAGATTGGTTAAAAACCCTAATTGGACAAGAATAAGCCTAGGGAGGACGAAAATGACCTAATTGATCATCCAAAGACACAAACACACCTATTGGATGCACAAGATTGGTTAAAAACCCTAGTTGGACAAGAATATGCCTAGGGAGGACGAAAATGACCTAATTGATCATCCAATGACACAAATGAACTTATTGGATGCACAAGATTGGTTAAAAACCCTAATTGGACAAGAATAAGCCTAGGGAGGACGAAAATGGCCTAATTGATCATCCAATGACACAAACACACCTATTGGATGTACAAGATTGGTTAAAAACCCTAATTGGACAAGAATACGCCTAGGGAGGACGAAAATGACCTAATTGATCATCCAATGCCACAAACACACCTATTGGATGCACAAGATTGGTTAAAAACCCTAATTGGACAAGAATAAGCCTAGGGAGGACGAAAATGACCTAATTGATCATCCAATGACACAAACACACCTATTGGATGCACAAGATTGGTTTAAAACCCTAGTTGGACAAGAATATGCCTAGGGAGGACGAAAATGACCTAATTGATCATCCAATGACACAAATGAATTTATTGGATGCACAAGATTGGTTAAAAACCCAAATTGCACAAGAATAAGCCTAGGGAGGACGAAAATGACCTAATTGATCATCCAATGACACAAACACACCTATTGGATGCACAAGATTGGTTAAAAACCCTAATTGGACAAGAATAAGCCTAGGGAGGACGAAAATGACCTAATTGATCATCCAATGACACAAACACACCTATTGGATGCACAAGATTGGTTTAAAACCCTAGTTGGACAAGAATATGCCTAGGGAGGACGAAAATGACCTAATTGATCATCAAATGACACAAACACACCTATTGGATGCACAAGATTGGTTAAAAACCCTAATTGGACAAGAATAAGCCTAGGGAGGACGAAAATGACCTAATTGATCATCCAATGACACAAACACACCTATTGGATGCACAAGATTGGTTAAAAACCCTAATTGGACAAGAATAAGCCTAGGGAGGACGAAAATGACTTAATTGATCATCCATTGCCGCAAACACACCTATTGGATGCACAAGATTGGTTAAAAACCCTAATTGGAAAAGAATATGCCTAGGGAGGACGAAAATGTCCTAAATATAATTCAATGACACAAACAAACTTATTGGATGCACAAGATTGGTTAAAAACCCTAATTGGACAAGAATAAGCCTAGGGAGGACGAAAATGACCTAATTGATCATCCAATGACACAAACACACCTATTGGATGCACAAGATTGGTTAAAAACCCTAATTGGACAAGAATAAGCCTAGGGAGGACGAAAATGACCTAATTGATCATCCAATGACACAAACACACCTATTGGAAGCCCAAGATTGGTGTAAAAACCCTAATTGGACAAGAATATGCCTAGGGAGGACGAAAATGACCTAAATATTAATTCAAGGACACAAACAAAGTTATTGGATGCACAAGATTGGTTAAAAACCCTAATTGGACAAGAATAAGCCTAGGGAGGACGAAAATGACCTAATTAATCATCCAATGACACAAACACACCTATTGGATGCACAAAATTGGTTAAAAACCCTAATTGGACAAGAATATGCATAGGGAGGACGAAAATGACCTAAATATTAATTCAATGAAGCAAACAAACTTATTGGATACACAAGATTGGTTAAAAACCCTAATTGGACAAGAATAAGCCTAGAGAGGACGAAAATGACCTAATTGATCATCCAATGACACAAACACATCTATTGGATGCACAAGATTGGTTAACAACCCTAATTGGACAAGAATAAGCCTAGGGAGGACGAAAATGACCTAATTGATCATCCATTGCCACAAACACACCTATTGGATGCACAAGATTGGTTAAAAACCCTAATTGGACAACAATATGCCTAGGGAGGACGAAAATGACCTAAATATTAATTCAAGGACACAAACAAAGTTATTGGATGCACAAGATTGGTTAAAAACCCTAATTGGACAAGAATAAGCCTAGGGAGGACGAAAATGACCTAAATGTTAATCCAATGATACAACTCAACTTATTGGATGCACAAGATTGGTTAAAAACCCTAATTGGACAAGAATAAGCCTAGGGAGGACGAAAATGACCTAATTGATCATCCAATGACACAAACACACCTATTGGATGCACAAGATTGGTTAAAAACCCTAATTGGACAAGAATAAGCCTAGGGAGGACGAAAATGACCTAATTGATCATTCAATGACACAAACACACCTATTGGATACACAAGATTGGTTAAAAACCCTAATTGGACAAGAATATGCCTAGGGAGGACAATAATGACCTAAATGTTAATCCAATGACACAAATGAACTTATTGGATGCATAAGATTGGTTAAAAACCCTAATTGGACAAGAATAAGCATAGGGAGGACGAAAATGACCTAAATGTTAATCCAATGAAACAACTCAACTTATTGGATGCACAAGATTGGTTAAAAACCCTAATTGGACAAGAATAAGCCTAGGGAGGACGAAAATGACCTAAATGTTAATCCAATGACACAAACACACCTATTGGATGCACAAGATTGGTTAAAAACCCTAATTGGACAAGAATAAGCCTAGGGAGGACGAAAATGACCTAATTGATCATCCAATGACACAAACACACCTATTGGATGCACAAGATTGGTTCGAAACCGTAATTGGACAAGAATAAGCCTAGGGAGGACGAAAATGACCTAATTGATCATCCAATGACACAAATGAACTTATTGGATGCACAAGATTGGTTAAAAACCCTAATTGGACAAGAATAAGCCTAGGGAGGACGAAAATGACCTAATTGATCATCCAATGACACAAACACACCTATTGGATGCACAAGATTGGTTAAAAACCCTAATTGGACAAGAATAAGCCTAGGGAGGACGAAAATGACCTAATTGATCATCCAATGACACAAACACACCTATTGGATGCACAAGATTGGTTAAAAACCCTAATTGGATAAGAATATGCCTAAGGAGGACGAAAATGACCTAAATATTAATTCAATGACATAAACAAACTTATTGGATGAACAAAATTGGTTAAAAACCCTAATTGGACAAGAATATGCCTAGGGAGGACGACAATGACCTAATTGATCATCCAATGACACAAACACACCTATTGGATGCACAAAATTGGTTAAAAACCCTAATTGGACAAGAATATGCCTAGGGAGGACGAAAATGACCTAAATATTAGTTCAATGAAACAAACAAACTTAT
>JBBPBR010001569.1:10171-48996 GCA_037974775.1 Cicer pinnatifidum | reverse complement strand
CAATGACACAAACAAACTTATTGGATGCACAAGATTGGTTAAAAACCCTAATTGGACAAGAATATGCCTAGGGAGGACGAAAATGACCTAAATATTAATTCAATGACACAAACAAAGTTATTGGATGCACAAGATTGGTTAAAAACCCTAACTGGACAAGAATAAGCTTAGGGATGACGAAAATGACCTAATTGATCATCCAATGACACAAACACACCTATTGGATGCACAAGATTGGTTAAAAACCCTAATTGGACAAGAATAAGCCTAGGGAGGACGAAAATGACCTAATTGATCATCCAATGACACAAACACACCTATTGGATGCACAAGATTGGTTAAAAACCCTAATTGGACAAGAATAAGCCTAGGGAGGACGAAAATGACCTAATTGATCATCCAATGACACAAACACACCTATTGGATGCACAAGATTGGTTAAAAACCATTGTTGGACAAGAATATGGCTAGGGAGGATGAAAATGACCTAATTGATCATCCAATGACACAAATGAACTTATTGGATGCACAAGATTGGTTAAAAACCCTAGTTGGACAAGAATATGCCTAGGGAGGACGAAAATGACCTAATTGATCATCCAATGACACAAACACACCTATTGGATGCACAAGATTGGTTAAAAACCCTAATTGGACAAGAATAAGCCTAGGGAGGACGAAAATGACCTAATTGATTATCCAATGACACAAACACGACTATTGGATGCACAAGATTGGTTAAAAACTCTAATTGGACAAGAATATGTCTAGGGAGGACGAAAATGACCTAATTTTAGTTCAATGACACAAACAAACTTATTGGATGCACAAGATTGGTTAAAAACCCTAATTGGACAAGAATAAGCCTAGGGAGGACGAAAATGACCTAATTGATCATCCAATGACACAAACACACCTATTGGATGCACAAGATTGGTTAAAAACCCTAATTGGACAAGAATAAGCCTAGGGAGGACGAAAATGACCTAATTGATCATCCAATGACACAAACACACCTATTGGATGCACAAGATTGGTTAAAAACCCTAATTGGACAAGAATAAGCCTAGGGAGGACGAAAATGACCTAATTGATCATCCAATGACACAAACACACCTATTGGATGCATAAGATTGGTTAAAAACCCTAATTGGACAAGAATAAGCTTAGGGAGGACGAAAAATGACCTAATTGATCATCCAATGACACAAACACACCTATTGGATGCACAAGATTGGTTAAAAACCCTAATTGGACAAGAATAAGCCTAGGGAGGACGAAAATGACCTAATTGATCATCCAATGACACAAACACACCTATTGGATGCACAAGATTGGTTAAAAACCCTAATTGAACAAGAATAAGCATAGAAAGGACGAAAATGACCTAATTGATCATTCAATGACACAAACACACCTATTGGATGCACAAGATTGGTTAAAATCTCTAATTGGACAAGAATATGCATAGGGAGAACGAAAATGACCTAAATGTTAATCCAATAACACAAATGAACTTATTGGATGCACAAGATTGGTTAAAAACCCTAATTGGACAAGAATAAGCCTAGGGAGGACGAAAATGACCTAAATGCTAATCCAATGACACAACTCAACTTATTGGATGCACAAGATTGGTTAAAAACCCTAATTGGTCAAGAATAAGCCTAGGGAGGACGAAAATGACCTAATTGATCATCCAATGACACAAACACACCTATTGGATGCACAAAATTGGTTAAAAACCCTAATTGGACAAGAATATGCCTAGGGAGGACGAAAATGACCTAAATATTAGTTCAATGAAACAAACAAACTTATTGGATGCACAAGATTGGTTAAAAACCCTAATTGGACAAGAATAAGCATAGGGAGGACGGAAATGACCTAATTGATCTTCCAATGACACAAACACACCTATTGGATGCACAAGATTGGTTAAAAACCCTAATTGGACAAGAATATGCCTAGGGAGGACGAAAATGACCTAAATGTTAATCCAATGACACAAATTAACTTATTGGATGCACAAGATTGGTTAAAAACCCTAATTGGACAAGAATAAGCTTAGGGAGGACGAAAATGACCTAATTGATCATCCAATGACACAAACACACCTATTGGATGCACAAGATTGGTTAAAAACCCTAATTGGACAAGAATAAGCCTAGGGAGGACGAAAATGACCTAATTGATCATCCAATGACACAAACACACCTATTGGATGCACAAGATTGGTTAAAAACCCTAATTGGACAAGAATATGCCTAGGGAGGACGAAAATGACCTAATTGATCATCCAATGACACAAACACACCTATTGGATGCACAAGATTGGTTAAAAACACTAATTGGACAAGAATATTCCTAGGGAGGACGAAAATGACCTAAATATTAATTCAATGACACAAACAAACTTATCGGATGCAGAAGATTGGTTTAAAACCCTAATTGGACAAGAATAAGCCTAGGGAGGACGAAAATGACCTAATTGATCATCCAATGACACAAACACACCTATTGGATGCACAAGATTGGTTAAAAACCCTAATTGGACAAGAATATACCTAGGGAGGACGCAAATGACCTAATTGATCATCCAATGACACAAACACACCTATTGGATGCACAAGATTGGTTAAAAACCCTAATTGGACAAGAATAAGCCTAGGGAGGACGAAAATGACCTAATTGATCATCCAATGACACAAACACACCTATTGGATGCACAAGATTGGTTAGAAACCCTAATTGGACAAGAATAAGCCTAGGGAGGACGAAAATAACCTAATTGATCATCCAATGACACAAACACACCTATTGGATGCACAAGATTGGTTAAAAACCCTAATTGGACAAGAATATGCCTAGGCAGGATGAAAATGACCTAAATGTTAATCCAATGACACAAATGAACTTATTGGATGCACAAGATTGGTTAAAAACCCTAATTGGACAAGAATAAGCCTAGGGAGGACGAAAATGACCTAAATGTTAATCCAATGACCAACTCAACTTATTGGATACACAAGATTGGTTAAAAACCCTAATTGGACAAGAATATGCCTAGGGAGGACGAAAAGGACCTAATTGATCATCCAATGACACAAACACACCTATTGGATGCACAAGATTGGTTAAAAACCCTAATTGGACAAGAATAAGCCTAGGGAGGACGAAAATGACCTAATTGATCATCCAATGACACAAACACACCTATTGGATGCACAAGATTGGTTAAAAACCCTAATTGGACAAGAATAAGCCTAGGGAGGACGAAAATGACCTAAATGTTAATCCAATGACACAACTCAACTTATTGGATGCACAAGATTGGTTAAAAACTCTAATTGGACAAGAATAAGCCTAAGGAGGACGAAAATGACCTAATTGATCATACAATGACACAAACACACCTATTGGATGCACAAGATTGGTTAAAAACCCTAATTGCACAAGAATAAGCCTAGGGATGACGAAAATGACCTAATTGATCATCCAATGACACAAATGAACTTATTGGATGCACAAGAGTAGTTAAAAACCCTAATTGGACAAGAATAAGCCTAGGGAGGACGAAAATAACCTAATTGATCATCCAATGACACAAACACACCTATTGGATGCACAAGATTGGTCTAAAACTCTAATTGGACAAGAATATGCCTAGGGAGGACGAAAATGACCTAAATTTTAATCCAATGACACAAATGAACGTATTGGATGCACAAGATTGGTTAAAAACCCTAATTGGACAAGAATAAGCCTAGGGAGGACGAAAATGACCTAATTGATCATCCAATGACACAAACACACCTATTGGATGCACAAGATTGGTTAAAAACCCTAATTGGACAAGAATAAGCCTAGGGAGGACGAAAATGACCTAATTGATCATCCATTGCCACAAACACACCTATTGGATGCACAAGATTGGTTAAAAACCCTAATTGGACAAGAATATGCCTAGGGAGGACGAAAATGACCTAAATATAATTCAATGACACAAACAAACTTATTGGATGCACAAGATTGGTTAAAAACCCTAATTGGACAAGAATAAGCCTAGGGAGGACGAAAATGACCTAATTGATCATCCAATGACACAAACACACCTATTGGATGCACAAGATTGGTTAAAAACCCTAATTGGACAAGAATAAGCCTAGGGAGGACCAAAATGACCTAATTGATCATCCAATGACACAAACACACCTATTGGAAGCACAAGATTGGTTAAAAACCCTAATTGGACAAGTATATGCCTAGGGAGAACCAAAATGACCTAATTGATCATCCAATGACACAAACACACCTATTGGATGCACAAGATTTGTTAAAAAACCCTAATTGGACAAGAATATGCCTAGGGAGGACGAAAAGGACCTAAATATTAATTCAATGACACAAACAAACTTATTGGATGCACAAGATTGGTTAAAAACCCTAATTGGACAAGAATAAGCCTAGGGAGGACGAAAATGACCTAATTGATCATCCAATGACACAAACACACCTATTGGATGCACAAGATTGGTTAAAAACCCTAATTGGACAAGAATAAGCCTAGGGAGGACGAAAATAACCTAATTGATCATCTATTGCCACAAACACACCTATTGGATGCACAAGATTGGTTAAACACCTATTGGATGCACAAGATTGGTTAAAAACCCTAATTGGACAAGAATATGCCTAGGGAGGACGTAAATGACCTAATTGATCATCCAATGACACAAACACACCTATTGGATGCACAAGATTAGTTAAAAACCCTAATTGGACAAGAATATGCCTAAAGAGGACGAAAATGACCTAATTGATCATCCAATGACACAAACACACCTATTGGATGCACAAGATTGGTTAAAAACCCTAATTGGACAAGAATAAGCCTAGGGAGGACGAAAATGACCTAATTGATCATCCAATGACACAAAACACCTATTGGATGCACAAGATTGGTTAAAAATCCTAATTGGACAAGAATAAGCCTAGGGAGGATAAAAATGACCTAATTGATCATCCAATGACACAAACACACCTATTGGATGCACAAGATTGGTTAAAAACCCTAATTGGACAAGAATAAGCCTAGGGAGGACGAAAATGACCTAATTGATCATCCAATGACACAAACACACCTATTGGATGCACAAGATTGGTTAAAAACCCTAATTGGACAAGAATAAGCCTAGGGAGGACGAAAATGACCTAATTGATCATCCAATCACACAAACACACCTATTGGATGCACAAGATTGGTTAAAAACCATAGTTGGACATGAATATGCCTAGGGAGGATGAAAATGACCTAATTGATCATCCAATGACACAAATGAACTTATTGGATGCACAAGATTGGTTAAAAACACTAATTGGACAAAAATAAGCCTAGGGAGGACAAAAATGACCTAATTGATCATCCAATGACACAAACACACCTATTGGATGCACAAGATTGGTTAAAAACCCTAATTGGACAAGAATAAGCCTAGGGAGGACGAAAATGACCTAATTGATCATCCAATGACACAAACACACCTATTGGATGCACAAGATTGGTTAAAAACCCTAATTGGACAAGAATAAGCCTAGGGAGGACGAAAATGACCTAATTGATCATCCAATGACACAAACACACCTATTGGATGCACAAGATTGGTTAAAAACCCTAATTGGACAAGAATAAGCCTAGGGAGGACGAAAATGACCTAATTGATCATCCAATGACACAAACACATCTATTGGAAGCACAAGATTGGTTAGAAACCCTAGTTGGACAAGAATATGCCTAGGGAGGACGAAAATGACCTAATTGATCATCCAATGACACAAATGAACTTATTGGATGCACAAGATTGCTTAAAAACCCTAATTGGACAAAAATAAGCATAGAAAGGACGAAAATGACCTAATTGATCATCCAATGACACAAACACACCTATTGGATGCACAAGATTGGTTAAAAACCCTAATTGGACAAGAATAAGCCTAGGGAGGACGAAAATGACCTAATTGATCATCCAATGACACAAACACACCTATTGGATGCACAAGATTGGTTAAAAACCCTAATTGGACAAGAATAAGCCTAGGGAGGACGAAAATGACCTAATTGATCATCCAATGACACAAACACACCTATTGGATGCACAAGATTGGTTAAAAACCCTAATTGGACAAGAATAAGCCTAGGGAGGACGAAAATGACCTAATTGATCATCCAATGACAGAAACACACCGATTGGATTCACAAGATTGGTTAAAAACCCTAATTCGACAAGAATATGCCTAAGGAGGACGAAAATGACCTAAATATTAATTCAATGACACAAACAAAGTTATTGGATGCACAAGATTGGTTAAAAACCCTAATTGGACAAGAATAAGCCTTGGGATGATGAAAATGACCTAATTGATCATCCAATGACACAAACACACCTATTGGATGCACAAGATTGGTTAAAAACCCTAATTGGACAAGAATAAGCCTAGGGAGGACGAAAATGACCTAATTGATCATCCAATGACACAAACACACCTATTGGATGCACAAGATTGGTTAAAAACCCTAATTGGACAAGAATAAGCCTAGGGAGGACGAAAATGACCTAATTGATCATCCAATGACACAAACACACCTATTGGATGCACAAGATTGGTTAAAAACCCTAATTGGACAAGAATAAGCCTAGGGAGGACCAAAATGACCTAATTGAACATCCAATGACACAAACACACCAATTGGAAGCACAAGATTGGTTAAAAACCCTAATTGGACAAGTATATGGCTAGGGAGAACCAAAATGACCTAATTGATCATCCAATGACACAAACACACCTATTGGATGCACAAGATTGGTTAAAAACCCTAATTGGACAAGAATATGCCTAGGGAGGACGAAAAGGACCTAAATATTAATTCAATGACACAAACAAAGTTATTGGATGCACAAGATTGGTTAAAAACCCTAATTGGACAAGAATAAGCCTAGGGAGGACGAAAATGACCTAATTGATCATCCAATGACACAAACACACCTATTGGATGCACAAGATTGGTTAAAAACCCTAATTGGACAAGAATAAGCCAAGTGAGGACCAAAATGACCTAATTGATCATCCAATGACACAAACACACCTATTGGAAGCACAAGATTGGTTAAAAACCCTAATTGGACAAGAATATGCTTAGGGAGGACAAAAATGACCTAATTGATCATCCAATGACACAAACACACCTATTAGATGCACAAGATTGGTTAAAAACCCTAACTGGACAAGAATTTGCCTAGGGAGGAGTAAAATGACCTAAATAATAATTCAATGACACAAACAATGTTATTGGATGCACAAGATTGGTTAAAAACCCTAATTGGACAAGAATAAGCCTAGGGAGGACGAAAATGACCTAATTGATCATCCAATGGCAGAAACACACCTATTGGATGCACAAGATTGGTTAAAAATCCTAATTGGGCAAGAATATGCCTAGGGAGGACGAAAATGACCTAAATATTAATTCAATGATACAAACAAACTTATTGGATGCACAAGATGGGTTAAAAACCGTAATTGGACAAGAATAAGCCTAGGGAGGATGAAAATGACCTAATTGATCATCCAATGACACAAACACACCTATTGGATGCACAAGATTGGTTAAAAACCCTAATTGGACAAGAATAAGCTTAGGGAGGACCAAAATGACCTAATTGATCATCCAATGACACAAACACACCTATTGGAAGCACAAGATTGGTTAAAAACCCTAATTGGACAAGTATATGCCTAGGGAGAACCAAAATGACCTAATTGATCATCCAATGACACAAACACACCTATTGGATGCACAAGATTGGTTAAAAACCCTAATTGGACAAGAATATGCCTAGGGAGGACGAAAAGGACCTAAATATTAATTCAATGACATAAACAAACTTATTGGATGCACAAGATTGGTTAAAAACCCTAATTGGACAAGAATAAGCCTAGGGAGGACGAAAATGACCTAATTGATCATCCAATGACACAAACACACCTATTGGATGCACAAGATTGGTTAAAAACCCTAATTGGACAAGAATAAGCCTAGGGAGGACGAAAATGACCTAATTGATCATCCAATGACACAAATGAACTCATTGGATGCACAAGATTAGTTAAAAACACTAATTGGACAAGAATAAGCCTAGGGAGGACGAAAATGACCTAATTCATCTTCCCATGACACAAACACACCTATTGGATGCACAAGATTGGTTAAAAACCCTAATTGGACAAGAATATGCCTAGGGAGGACTAAAATGACCTAAATATTAATTCAATGACATAAACAAACTTATTGGATGCACAAAATTGGTTAAAAACCCTAATTGGACAAGAATATGCCTAGGGAGGACGAAAATGACTTAATTGATCATCCAATGACACAAACACACCTATTGGATGCATTAGATTGGTTAAAAACCCTAATTGGACAAGAATATGCCTACGGAGGACGAAAATGACCTAAATATTAATTCAATGACATAAACAAACTTATTGGATGCACAAGATTGGTTAAAAACCCTAATTGGACAAGAATAAGCCTAGGGAGGACGAAAATGACCTAATTGATCATCCAATGACACAAACACACCTATTGGATGCACAAGATTGGTTAAAAACCCTAATTGGACAAGAATAAGCCTAGGGAGGACGAAAATGACCTAATTGATCATCCAATGACACAAATGAACTCATTGGATGCACAAGATTGGTTAAAAACCCTAATTAGACATGAATAAGCCTAGGGAGGACGAAAATGACCTAATTGATCTTCCAATGACACAAACACACCTATTGGATGCACAAGATTGGTTAAAAACCCTAATTGGACAAGAATATGCCTAGGGAGGACGAAAATGACCTAAATGATAATCCAATGACACAACTCAACTTATTGGATGCACAAGATTGGTTAAAAAACCTAATTGGACAAGAATAAGCCTAGGGAGGACGAAAATGACCTAATTGATCATCCAATGACACAAACACACCTATTCGATGCACAAGATTGGTTAAAAACCCTAATTGTACAAGAATAAGTCTAGGGAGGACGAAAATGACCTAATTGATCATCCAATGACACAAACACACCTATTCGATGCACAAGATTGGTTAAAAACCCTAATTGGACAAGAATAAGCCTAGGGAGGACGAAAATGACCTAATTGATCATCCAATGACACAAACACACCTATTGGATGCACAAGATTGGTTAAAAACCCTAATTGGACAAGAATATGACTAGGGAGTACGAAAATGACCTAAATGTTAATCCAATGACACAAATGAACCTATTGGATGCACAAGATTGGTTAAAAACCCTAATTGGTCGAGAATAAGCCTCGGGAGGGCGAAAATGACCTAATTGATCATCCAATGACACAAACACACCTATTGGATGCACAAGATTGGTTAAAAACCCTAATTGGACAAGAATAAGCCTAGGGAGGAAGAAAATGACCTAATTGATCATCCAATGACACAAACGCACCTATTGGATGCACAAGATTGGTTAAAAACCCTAATTGGACAAGAATAAGCCTAGGGAGGACGAAAATGACCTAATTGATCATCCAATGACACAAACACACCTATTGGATGCACAAGATTGGTTAAAAACCCTAATTGGACAAGAATAAGCCAAGGAGGACCAGAATGACCTAATTGATCATCTAATGACACAAACACACCTATTGGAAGCACAAGATTGGTTAAAAACCCTAATTGGACAAGAATATGCCCAGGGAGGACAAAAATGAACTAATTGATCATCCAATGACACAAACACACCTATTGGATGCACAAGATTGGTTAAAAACCCAAATTGGACAAGAATATGCCTAGGGAGGACGAAAATGACCTAAATATTAATTCAATGACACAAACAAACTTATTGGATGCACAAGATTGGTTAAAAACCCTAATTGGACAAGAATAAGCCTAGGGAGGACGAAAATGACCTAATTGATCATCCAATGACACAAACACACCTATTGGATGCACAAGATTGGTTAAAAACCCTAATTGGACAAGAATATGCCTAGGGAGGATGAAAATGACCTAAATGTTAATCCAATGACACAAACAAACTTATTGGATGCACAAGATTGGTTAAAAACCCTAATTGGACAAGAATAAGCCTAGGGAGGACGAAAATGACCTAATTGATCATCCAATGACACAAACACACCTATTGGATGCACAAGATTGGTTAAAAACCCTAATTGGACAAGAATAAGCCTAGGGAGGACGAAAATGACCTAATTGATCATCCAATGACACAAACACACCTATTGGATGCACAAGATTGGTTAAAAACCCTAATTGGACAAGAAAAAGACTAGAGAGGACGAAAATGACCTAATTGATCATCCAATGACACAAACACACTTATTGGATGCACAAGATTGGTTTAAAACCCTAGTTGGACAAGAATATGCCTAGGGAGGACGAAAATGACCTAATTGATCATCCAATGACACAAACACACTTATTGGATGCACAAGATTGGTTAAAAACCCTAATTGGACAAGAATAAGCCTAGGGAGGACGAAAATGACCTAAATGCTAATCCAATGACACAACTCAACTTATTGGATGCACAAGATTGGTTAAAAACCCTAATTGGGCAAGAATAAGCCTAGGGAGGACGAAAATGACCTAAATGTTAATCCAATTACACAAATGACCTTATTAGATGCACAAGATTGGTTAAAAACCCTAATTGGACAAGAATAAGCCTAGGGAGGACGAAAATGACCTAATTGATCATCCAATGACACAAACACACCTATTGGATGCACAAGATTGGTTAAAAACCCTAATTGGACAAGAATAAGCCTAGGGAGGACGAAAATGACCTAATTGATCATCCAATGACACAAACACACCTATTGGATGCACAAGATTGGTTAAAAACCCTAATTGGACAAGAATAAGCATAGAAAGGACGAAAATGACCTAATTGATCATCCAATGACACAAACACACCTATTGGATGGACAAGATTGGTTAAAAACCCTAATTGGACAAGAATATGCCTAGGGAGAACGAAAATGACCTAAATGTTAATCCAATGACACAAATGAACTTATTGGATGCACAAGATTTGTTAAAAACCCTAATTGGTCAAGAATAAGCCTAGGGAGGACGAAAATGACCTAAATGCTAATCCAATGACACAACTCAACTTATTGGATGCACAAGATTGGTTAAAAACCCTAATTGGTCAAGAATAAGCCTAGGAGGACGAAAATGACCAAATTGATCATCCATTGCCACAAACACACCTATTGGATGCACAAGATTGGTTAAAAACCCTAATTGGACAAGAATAAGCCTAGGGAGGACGAAAATGACCTAATTGATCATCCATTGCCACAAACACACCTATTGGATGCACAAGATTGGTTAAAAACCCTAATTGGACAAGAATATGCCTAGGGAGGACGAAAATGACCTAATTGATCATCCAATGACACAAACATACCTATTGGATGTACAAGATTGGTTAAAAACCCTAATTGGACAAGAATAAGCCTAGGGAGGACGAAAATGACCTAATTGATCATCCAATGACACAAACACACCTATTGGATGCACAAGATTGGTTAAAAACCCTAATTGGACAAGAATAAGCCTAGGGATAACGAAAATGACCTAAATGTTAATCCAATGACCCAACTCCACTTATTGGATGCACAAGATTGGTTAAAAACCCTAATTGGACAAGAATAAGCCTAGGGAGGACGAAAATGACCTAATTGATCATCCAATGACACAAACACACCTATTGGATGCACAAGATTGGTTAAAAACCCTAATTGGACCAGAATATGCCTAAGAAGGACGAAAACGACCTAATTGATCATCCAATGACACAAACACACCTATTGGATGCACAAGATTGGTTAAAAACCCTAATTGGACAAGAATAAGCCTAGGGAGGACGAAAATGACCTAATTGATCATCCAATGACACAAACACACCTATTGGATGCACAAGATTGGTTAAAAACCCTAATTGGACAAGAATAAGCCTAGGGAGAACGAAAATGACCTAATTGATCATCCAATGACACATACACACCTATTGGATGCACATGATTGGTTTAAAACCTTAGTTGGACAAGAATATGCCTAGGGAGGACGAAAATTACCTAATTGATCATCCAATGACACAAACACACCTATTGGATGCACAAGATTGGTTAAAAACCCTAATTGGACAAGAATATGCCTAGGGAGGACGAATATGACCTAAATGTTAATCCAATAACACAAATGAACTTATTGGATGCACAAGATTAGTTACAAACCCTAATTGGACAAGAATAAGCCTAGGGAGGACGAAAATGACCTAATTGATCATCCAATGACACAAACACACCTATTGGATGCACAAGATTGGTTAAAAACCCTAATTGGACAAGAATATGCCAAGGGTGGACGAAAATGACCTAAATGTTGTGCATCCAATGACACAAACAAACATATTGGATGCACAAGATTGGTTAAAAACCCTAATT
Source organism: Cicer pinnatifidum (assembly GCA_037974775.1). Taxonomy (NCBI): domain Eukaryota; kingdom Viridiplantae; phylum Streptophyta; class Magnoliopsida; order Fabales; family Fabaceae; genus Cicer; species Cicer pinnatifidum. The sequence goes on along the minus strand of JBBPBR010001569.1, from coordinate 36,415 downwards.
GGACAAGAATAAGCCTAGGGAGGACGAAAATGACCTAATTGATCATCCAATGACACAAACACACCTATTGGATGCACAAGATTGGTTAAAAACCCTAATTGGACAAGAATAAGCCTAGGGAGGACGAAAATGACCTAATTGGTCATCCAATGACACAAACACACCCATTGGATGCACAAGATTGGTTAAAAACCCTAATTGGACAAGAATATGCCTAGGGAGGACGAAAATGACCTAATTGATCATCCAATGACACAAACACACCTATTGGATGCACAAGATTGGTTAAAAACCTTAATTGGACAAGAATATGCCTAGGGAGGACGAAAAGGACCTAAATATTAATTCAATGACACAAACAAACTTATTGGATGCACAAGATTGGTTAAAAACCCTAATTGGACAAGAATAAGCCTAGGGAGGACGAAAATGACCTAATTGATCATCCAATGACACAAACACACCTATTGGATGCACAAGATTGGTTAAAAACCCTAATTGGACAAGAATAAGCCTAGTGAGGACGAAAATGACCTAAATATTAATTCAATGACACAAACAAACTTATTGGATGCACAAGATTGGTTAAAAACCCTAATTGGACAAGAATAAGCCTAGGGAGGACGAAAATGACCTAATTGATCATCCAATGACACAAACACACCTATTAGATGCACAAGATTGGTTAAAAACCCTAATTGGACAAGAATAAGCCTAGGGAGGACGAAAATGACCTAATTGATCATCCAATGACACAAACACACCTATTGGATGCACAAGATTGGTTAAAAACTCTAATTGGACAAGAATATGCCTAGGGAGGACCAAAATGACCTAATTGATCATCCAATGACACAAACACACCTATTGGATGCACAAGATTGGTTAAAAACCATAATTGGACAAGAACAAGCCTAGGGAGGACGACAATGACCTAATTGATCATCCAATGACACAAACACACCTATTGGATGCGCAAGATTGGTTAAAAACCCTAATTGGACAAGAATATGCCTAGGGAGGACGAAAAGGACCTAAATATTAATTCAATGACACAAACAAACTTATTGGATGCACAAGATTGGTTAAAAACCCTAATTGGACAAGAATAAGCCTAGGGAGGACGAAAATGACCTAATTGATCATCCAATGACACAAACACACCTATTGGATGCACAAGATTGGTTAAAAACCCTAATTGGACAAGAATATGCCTAGGGAGGATGAAAATGACCTAAATATTAATTCAATGACACTAACAAACTTATTGGATGCACAAGATTGGTTAAAAACCCTAATTGGACAAGAATAAGCCTAGCGAGGACGAAAATGACCTAATTGATCATCCAATGACACAAACACACCTATTGGATGCAGAAGATTGGTTAAAAACCCTAATTGGACAAGAATATGCCTAGGGAGGACGAAAATGACCTAAATATTAATTCAATGACACAAACAAAGTTATTGGATGCACAAGATTGGTTAAAAACCCTAATTGGACAAGAATAAGCCTAGGGAGGACGAAAATGACCTAATTGATTATCCAATGACACAAACACACCTATTGAATGCACAAGATTGGTTAAAAACCCTAATTGGACAAGAATATGCCTAGGGAGGACGAAAATGACCTAGATATTAATTCAATGACACAAACTAACTTATTGGATGCACAAGATTTGTTAAATACCCTAATTGGTCAAGAATATGCCTAGGGAGGATGAAAATGACCTAAATGTTAATCCAATAACACAAATGAACTTATTGGATGCACAAGATTGGATAAAAACCCTAATTGGACAAGAATATGCCTAGGGAGGACGAAAATGACCTAAATGTTAATCCAATGACACAAATGAACTTATTGGATGCACAAGATTGGTTAAAAACCCTAATTGGACAAGAATAAGCCTAGGGAGGACGAAAATGACCTAATTGATCATCCAATGACACAAACACACCTATTGGATGCACAAGATTGGTTAAAAACCCTAATTGGACAAGAATATGCCTAGGGAGGACGAAAATGACCTAAATATTAATTCAATGACACAAACAAAGTTATTGGATTCACAAGATTGGTTAAAAACCCTAATTGGACAAGAATATGCCTAGGGAGGACGAATATGACCTAAATGTTAATCCAATAACACAAATGAACTTATTGGATGCACAAGATTGGTTAAAAACCTTAATTGGACAAGAATATGCCTAGGGAGGACTGATATGACCTAAATGTTAATCCAATGACACAAATGAACTTATTGGATGCACAAGATTGGTTAAAAACCCTAATTGGACAAGAATAAGCCTAGGGAGGACGAAAATGACCTAATTAATCATCCAATGACACAAACACACCTATTGGATGCACAAGATTGGTTAAAAACCCTAATTGGACAAGAATATGCCTAGGGAGGACGAAAATGACCGAAATATTAATTCAATGACACAAAAAAAGTTATTGGATGAACAAGATTGGTTAAAAACCCTAATTGGACAAGAATAAGCCTAGGGAGGACGAAAATGACCTAATTGATCATCCAATGACACAAGCACACCTATTGGATGCACAAGATTGGTTAAAACCCCTAATTGGACAAGAATATGCCTAGGGAGGACGAAAATGACCTAAATATTATTTCAATGACACAAACACACCTATTGGATGCACAAGATTGGTTAAAAACCCTAATTGGACAAGAATATGCCTAGGGAGGATGAATATGACCTAAATGTTAATCCAATAACACAAATGAACTTATTGGATGCACAAGATTGGTTAAAAACCCTAATTGGACAAGAATATGCCTAGGGAGGACTGATATGACCTAAATGTTAATCCAATGACACAAATGAACTTATTGGATGCACAAGATTGGTTAAAAACCCTAATTGGACAAGAATAAGCCTAGGGAGGACGAAAATGACCTAATTGATCATCCATTGAAACAAACACACCTATTGGATGCACAAGATTGGTTAAAAACCCTAATTGGACAAGAATAAGCCTAGGGAGGACGAAAATGACCTAATTGATCATCCAATGACACAAACACACCTATTGGATGCACAAGATTGGTTAAAAACCCTAATTGGACAAGAATAAGCCTAGGGAGGACGAAAATGTCCTAATTGATCATCCATTGCCACAAACACACCTATTGGATGCACAAGATTGGTTAAAAACCATAATTGGACAAGAATATGCCTAGGGAGGACGAAAATGACCTAAATATTAATTCAATGACACAAACAAACTTATTGGATGCACAAGAATGGTTAAAAACCCTAATTGGACAAGAATAAGCCTAGGGAGGACGAAAATGACCTAATTGATCATCCAATGACACAAACACACCTATTGGATGCACAAGATTGGTTAAAAACCCTAATTGGACAAGAATAAGCCTAGGGAAGACCAAAATGACCTAATTGATCATCCAATGACACAAACACACCTATTGGAAGCACAAGATTGGTTAAAAACCCTAATTGGACAAGTATATGCCTAGGGAGAACCAAAATGACCTAATTGATCATCCAATGACACAAACACACCTATTGGATGCACAAGATTGGTTAAAAACCCTAATTGGACAAGAATATGCCTAGGGAGGACGAAAAGGACCTAAATATTAATTCAATGACATAAACAAACTTATTGGATGCACAAGATTGGTTAAAAACCCTAATTGGACAAGAATAAGCCTAGGGAGGACGAAAATGACCTAATTGATCATCCAATGAGACAAACACACCTATTGGATGCACAAGATTGGTTAAAAACCCTAATTGGACAAGAATAAGCCCTGTGAGGACCAAAATGACCTAATTGATCATCCAATGACACAAACACACCTATTGGAAGCACAAGATTGGTTAAAATCCCTAATTGGACAAGAATATGCTTAGGGAGGACAAAAAAGACCTAATTGATCATCCAATGACACAAACACACCTATTGGATGCACAAGATTGGTTAAAAACTCTAATTGGACAAGAATAAGCCTAGGGAGGACGAAAATGACCTAATTGATCATCCATTGCCACAAACACACCTATTGGATGCACAAAATTGGTTAAAACCCCTAATTGGACAAGAATATGCCTAGGGAGGACGAAAATGACCTAATTGATCATCCAATGACACGAACACAACTATTGGATGCACAAGATTGGTTAAAAACCCTAATTGGAAAAGAATAAGCCTAGGGAGGACGAAAATGACCTAATTGATCATCCAATGACACAAACACACCTATTGGATGCACAAGATTGGTTAAAAACCCTAATTGGACAATAATAAGCCTAGGGAGGACGAAAATGTCCTAATTGATCATCCATTGCCACAAACACACCTATTGGATGCACAAGATTGGTTAAAAACCATAATTGGACAAGAATATGCCTAGGGAGGACGAAAATGACCTAAATATTAATTCAATGACACAAACAAACTTATTGGATGCACAAGAATGGTTAAAAACCCTAATTGGACAAGAATAAGCCTAGGGAGGACGAAAATGACCTAATTGATCATCCAATGACACAAACACACCTATTGGATGCACAAGATTGGTTAAAAACCCTAATTGGACAAGAATAAGCCTAGGGAAGACCAAAATGACCTAATTGATCATCCAATGACACAAACACACCTATTGGAAGCACAAGATTGGTAGAAAACCTTAATTGGACAAGTATATGCCTAGGGAGGACAAAAATGACCTAATTGATCATCCAATGACACAAACACACCTATTGGATGCACAAGATTGGTTAAAAACCCTAATTGGACAAGAATATGCCTAGGGAGGACGAAAAGGACCTAAATATTAATTCAATGACACAAACACACCTATTGGATGCACAAGATTGGTTAAAAACCCTAATTGGACAAGAATAAGCCTAGGGAGGACGAAAATGACCTAATTGATCATCCAATGACACAAACACACCTATTGGATGCACAAGATTGGTTAAAAACCCTAATTGGACAAGAATAAGCCAAGGAGGACCAGAATGACCTAATTGATCATCTAATGACACAAACACACCTATTGGAAGCACAAGATTGGTTAAAAACCCTAATTGGACAAGAATATGCCCAGGGAGGACAAAAATGAACTAATTGATCATCCAATGACACAAACACACCTATTGGATGCACAAGATTGGTTAAAAACCCAAATTGGACAAGAATATGCCTAGGGAGGACGAAAATGACCTAAATATTAATTCAATGACACAAACAAACTTATTGGATGCACAAGATTGGTTAAAAACCCTAATTGGACAAGAATAAGCCTAGGGAGGACGAAAATGACCTAATTGATCATCCAATGACACAAACACACCTATTGGATGCACAAGATTGGTTAAAAACCCTAATTGGACAAGAATATGCCCAGGGAGGAGGAAAATGACCTAAATATTAATTCAATGACACAAACAAAGTTATTGGATGCACAAGATTGGTTAAAAACCCTAATTGGACAAGAATAAGCCTAGGGAGGACGAAAATGACCTAATTGATCATCCAATGACACAAACACACCTATTGGATGCACAAGATTGGTTAAAAACCCTAATTGGACAAGAATATGCCTAGGGAGGACGAAAATGACCCAATACTAATTCAATGACACAAACAAACTTATTGGATGCACAAGATTGGTTAAAAACCCTAATTGGACAAGAATAAGCCTAGGGAGGACGAAAATGACCTAATTGATCATCCAATGACACAAACACACCTATTGGATGCACAAGATTGGTTAAAAACCCTAATTGGACAAGAATATGCCTAGGGAGGACGGATATGACCTAAATGTTAATCCAATGACACAAACGAACCTATTGGATGCACAAGATTGGTTAAAAACCCTAATTGGACAAGAATAAGCCTAGGGAGGACGAAAATGACCTAATTGATCATCCAATGACACAAACACACCTATTGGATGCACAAGATTGGTTAAAAACCCTAATTGGACAAGAATATGCATAGGGAGGACGAAAATGACCTAATTGATCATCCAATGACACAAATGAACTTATTGGATGCACAAGATTGGTTAAAAACCCTAATTGGACAAGAATAAGCCTAGGGAGGATGAAAATGACCTAAATGTTAATCCAATGACACAACTCAACTTATTGGATGCACAAGATTGGTTAAAAACCCTAATTGGACAAGAATAAGCCTAGGGAGGACGAAAATGACCTAATTGATCATCCAATGACACAAACACACCTATTGGATGCACAAGATTGGTTAAAAACCCTAATTAGACAAGAATATGACTAGGGAGGACGAAAATGACCTAATTGATCATCCAATGACACAAACACACCTATTGGATGCACAAGATTGGTTAAAAACCCTAATTGGACAAGAATATGCCTAGGGAGGACGAAAATGACCTAAATTGATCATCCAATGACACAAACACACCTATTGGATGCACAGGATTGGTTAAAAACCCTAATTGGACAAGAATATGCCTAGGGAGGACGAAAATGACCTAAAATGATCATCCAATGACACAAACACACCTATTGGATGCACAAGATTGGTTAAAAACCCTAATTGGACAAGAATATGCCTAGGGAGGACGAAAATGACCTAAATACTAATTCAATGACACAAACAAAGTTATTGGATGCACAAGATTGGTTAAAAACCCTAATTGGACAAGAATAAGCCTAGGGAGAAAGAAAATGACCTAATTGATCATCCAATGACACAAACACACCTATTGGATGCACAAGATTGGTTAAAAACCCTAATTGGACAAGAATAAGCCTAGGGAGGTCGAAAATGACCTAATTGATCATCCAATGATACAAACACACCTATTGGCTGCACAAGATTGGTTAAAAACCCTAATTGGATAAGAATATGCCTAGGGAGGACGAAAATGACCTAATTGATCATCCAATGACACAAACACACCTATTGGATGCACAAGATTGGTTAAAAACCCTAATTGGACAATAATATGCCTAGGGAGGACGAAAATGACCTAATTGATCATCCAATGACACAAACACACCTATTGGATGCATAAGATTGGTTAAAAACTCTAATTGGACAAGAATATGCCTAGGGAGGACGAAAATGACCTAATTGATCATCCAATGACACAAACACACCTATTGGATGCACAAGATTGGTTAAAAACCCTAATTGGACAAGAATAAGCGTAGGGAGAACAAAAATGACCTAAATGTTAATCCAATGACACAACTCAACTTATTGGATGCACAAGATTGGTTAAAAACCCTAATTGGACAAGAATAAGCCTAGGGAGGACGAAAATGACCTAATTGATCATCCAATGACACAAACACACCTATTGGATGCACAAGATTGGTTAAAAACCCTAATTGGACAAGAATATGCCTAGGGAGGACGAAAATGACCTAAATGTTTATCCAATGACACAAATGAAATTATTGGATGCACAAGAATGGTTAAAAACCCAAATTGGACAAGAATAAGCCTAGGGAGAACGAAAATGACCTAATTGATCATCCAAAGACACAAACACACCTATTGGATGCACAAGATTGGTTAAAAACCCTAATTGGACAAGAATATGCCTAGGGAGGACGAAAATGACCTAAATATTAATTCAATGACACAAACAAAGTTATTGGATGCACAAGATTGGTTAAAAACCCTAATTGGACAAGAATAAGCCTAGGGAGGACGAAAATGACCTAATTGATCATCCAATGACACAAACACACCTATTGGATGCACAAGATTGGTTAAAAACCCAAGTTGGACAAGAATATGCCTAGGGAGGAAGAAAATAACCTAATTGATCATCCAATGACACAAATGAACTTATTGGATGCACAAGATTTGTTAAAAACCCTAATTGGACAAGAATAAGCCTAGGAAGGACGAAAATAACTTAATTGATCATCCAATGACACAAACACACCTATTGGATGCACAAGATTGGTTAAAAACCCAAATTGGACAAGAATATGCCTAGGGAGGACGAAAATGACCTAAATATTAATTCAATGACACAAACAAAGTTATTGGATGCACAAGATTGGTTAAAAACCCTAATTGGACAAGAATAAGCCTAGGGAGGACGAAAATGACCTAATTGATCATCCAATGACACAAACACACCTATTGGATGCACAAGATTGGTTAAAAACCCTAATTGGACAAGAATATGCCTAGGGAAGACGAAAATGTCCTAAATATTAATTCAATGACACAAACAAAGTTATTGGATGTACAACATTGGTTAAAAACCCTAATTGGACAAGAATAAGCCTAGGGAGGACGAAAATGACCTAATTGATCATCCAATGACACAAACACACCTATTGGATGCAAAAGATTGGTTAAAAACCCTAGTTGGACAAGAATATGCCTAGGGAGGACGAAAATGACCTAAATATTAATTCAATGACACAAACAAAGTTATTGGATGCACAAGATTGGTTAAAAACCCTAATTGGACAAGAATAAGCCTAGGGAGAACGAAAATGACCTATATGTTAATCCAATGACACAACTCAACTTATTGGATGCACAAGATTGGTTAAAAACCCTAATTGGACAAGAATAAGCCTAGGGAGGACGAAAATGACCTAATTGATCATCCAATGACACAAACACACCTATTGGATGCACAAGATTGGTTAAAAACCCTAATTGGACAAGAAAATGCCTAGGGAGGACGAAAATGATCTAATTGATCATCCAATGACACAAATGAACTTATTGGATGCACAAGATTGGTTAAAGACCCTAATTGGACAAGAATAGGCCTAGGGAGGACGAAAATGACCTAATTGATCATCCAATGACACAAACACACCTATTGGATGCACAAGATTGGTTAAAAACCCTAATTGGACAAGAATATGCCTAGGGAGGACGAAAATGACCTAATTAATCATCCAATGACACAAACAAACTTATTGGATGCACAAGATTGGTTAAAAACCCTAATTGGACAAGAATAAGCCTAGGGAGGACGAAAATGACCTAATTGATCATCCAATGACACAAACACACCTATTGGATGCACAAGATTGGTTAAAAACCCTAATTGGACAAGAATAAGCCTAGGGAGGACGAAAATGACCTAATTGAAAATCCAATGACACAAACACACCTATTGGATGCACAAGATTGGTTAAAAACCCTAATTGGACAAGAATAAGCCTAGGGAGGACGAAAATGACCTAATTGATCATCCAATGACACAAACACACCTATTGGATGCACAAGATTGGTTAAAAACCCTAATTGGACAAGAATAAGCCTAGGGAGAACGAAAATGACCTAATTGATCATCCAATGACACATACACACCTATTGGATGCACATGATTGGTTTAAAACCTTAGTTGGACAAGAATATGCCTAGGGAGGACGAAAATTACCTAATTGATCATCCAATGACACAAACACACCTATTGGATGCACAAGATTGGTTAAAAACCCTAATTGGACAAGAATATGCCTAGGGAGGACGAATATGACCTAAATGTTAATCCAATAACACAAATGAACTTATTGGATGCACAAGATTAGTTACAAACCCTAATTGGACAAGAATAAGCCTAGGGAGGACGAAAATGACCTAATTGATCATCCAATGACACAAACACACCTATTGGATGCACAAGATTGGTTAAAAACCCTAATTGGACAAGAATATGCCTAGGGAGGACGAAAATGACCTAAATATTAATTCAATGACACAAACAAAGTTATTGGATGCCCAAGATTGGTTAAAAACCCTAATTGGACAAGAATAAGCCTAGGGAGGACGAAAATGACCTAATTGATCATCCAATGACACAAACACACCTATTGGAAGCACAAGATTGGTTAAAAACCCTAATTGGACAAGAATATGCCTAGGGAGGACGAAAATGACCTAAATGTTAATCCAATGACACAAATGAACTTATTGGATGCTCAAGATTGATTAAAAACCCTAATTGGACAAGAATAAGCCTAGGGAGGACGAAAATGACCTAATTGATCATCCAATGACACAAACACACCTATTGGAAGCACAAGATTGGTTAAAAACTCTAATTGGACAAGAATATGCCTAGGGAGGACGAAAATGACCTAAATATTAATTCAATGACACAAACAAACTTATTGGATGCACAAGATTGGTTAAAAACCCTAATTGGACAAGAATAAGCCTAGGGAGGACGAAAATGACCTAATTGATCATCCAATGACACAAACACACCTATTGGATGCACAAGATTGGTTAAAAACCCTAATTGGACAAGAATATGCCTAGGGAGGACGAAAATGACCTAAATATTAATTCAATGACACAATCAAAGTTATTGGATGCACAAGATTGGTTCAAAACCCTAATTGGACAAGAATAAGCTTAGGGAGGACGAAAATGACCTACTTGATCATCCAATGACACAAACACACCTATTGGATGCACAAGATTGGTTAAAAACCCTAATTGGACAAGAATAAGCCTAGGGAGGACGAAAATGACCTAATTGATCATCCAATGACACAAACACACCTATTGGATGCACAAGATTGGTTAAAAACCCTAATTGGACAAGAACAAGCCTAGGGAGGACGAAAATGACCTAAATGTTAATCCAATGACACAAACACACCTATTGGATGCACAACATTGGTTAAAAACCCTAATTGGACTAGAATAAGCTTAGGGAGGACGAAAATGACCTAATTGATCATCCAATGTCACAAACACACCTATTGGAAGCACAAGATTGGTTAAAAACCCTAATTGGACAAGAATATGACTAGGAAGGACGAAAATGACCTAAATGTTAATCCAATGACAGAAATGAACTTATTGGATGCACAAGATTGGTTAAAAACCCTAATTGGACAAGAATAAGCCTAGGGAGGACGAAAATGACCTAATTGATCATCCAATGACACAAACACACCTATTGGATGCACAAGATTGGTTAAAAACCCTAATTGGACAAGAATATGCCTAGGGAGGAGGAAAATGACCTAAAAATTAATTCAATGACACAAACAAAGTTATTGGATGCACAAGATTGGTTAAAAACCCTAATTGGACAAGAATAAGCCTAGGGAGGACGAAAATGACCTAATTGATCATCCAATGACACAAACACACCTATTGGATGCACAAGATTGGTTAAAAACCCTAATTGGACAAGAATATGCCTAGGGAGGATGAAAATGACCTAAATATTAATTCAATGACACTAACAAACTTATTGGATGCACAAGATTGGTTAAAAACCCTAATTGGACAAGAATAAGCCTAGCGAGGACGAAAATGACCTAATTGATCATCCAATGACACAAACACACCTATTGGATGCAGAAGATTGGTTAAAAACCCTAATTGGACAAGAATATGCCTAGGGAGGACGAAAATGACCTAAATATTAATTCAATGACACAAACAAAGTTATTGGATGCACAAGATTGGTTAAAAACCCTAATTGGACAAGAATAAGCCTAGGGAGGACGAAAATGACCTAATTGATTATCCAATGACACAAACACACCTATTGAATGCACAAGATTGGTTAAAAACCCTAATTGGACAAGAATATGCCTAGGGAGGACGAAAATGACCTAGATATTAATTCAATGACACAAACTAACTTATTGGATGCACAAGATTTGTTAAATACCCTAATTGGTCAAGAATATGCCTAGGGAGGATGAAAATGACCTAAATGTTAATCCAATAACACAAATGAACTTATTGGATGCACAAGATTGGATAAAAACCCTAATTGGACAAGAATATGCCTAGGGAGGACGAAAATGACCTAAATGTTAATCCAATGACACAAATGAACTTATTGGATGCACAAGATTGGTTAAAAACCCTAATTGGACAAGAATAAGCCTAGGGAGGACGAAAATGACCTAATTGATCATCCAATGACACAAACACACCTATTGGATGCACAAGATTGGTTAAAAACCCTAATTGGACAAGAATATGCCTAGGGAGGACGAAAATGACCTAAATATTAATTCAATGACACAAACAAAGTTATTGGATTCACAAGATTGGTTAAAAACCCTAATTGGACAAGAATATGCCTAGGGAGGACGAATATGACCTAAATGTTAATCCAATAACACAAATGAACTTATTGGATGCACAAGATTGGTTAAAAACCTTAATTGGACAAGAATATGCCTAGGGAGGACTGATATGACCTAAATGTTAATCCAATGACACAAATGAACTTATTGGATGCACAAGATTGGTTAAAAACCCTAATTGGACAAGAATAAGCCTAGGGAGGACGAAAATGACCTAATTAATCATCCAATGACACAAACACACCTATTGGATGCACAAGATTGGTTAAAAACCCTAATTGGACAAGAATATGCCTAGGGAGGACGAAAATGACCGAAATATTAATTCAATGACACAAAAAAAGTTATTGGATGAACAAGATTGGTTAAAAACCCTAATTGGACAAGAATAAGCCTAGGGAGGACGAAAATGACCTAATTGATCATCCAATGACACAAGCACACCTATTGGATGCACAAGATTGGTTAAAACCCCTAATTGGACAAGAATATGCCTAGGGAGGACGAAAATGACCTAAATATTATTTCAATGACACAAACACACCTATTGGATGCACAAGATTGGTTAAAAACCCTAATTGGACAAGAATATGCCTAGGGAGGATGAATATGACCTAAATGTTAATCCAATAACACAAATGAACTTATTGGATGCACAAGATTGGTTAAAAACCCTAATTGGACAAGAATATGCCTAGGGAGGACTGATATGACCTAAATGTTAATCCAATGACACAAATGAACTTATTGGATGCACAAGATTGGTTAAAAACCCTAATTGGACAAGAATAAGCCTAGGGAGGACGAAAATGACCTAATTGATCATCCATTGAAACAAACACACCTATTGGATGCACAAGATTGGTTAAAAACCCTAATTGGACAAGAATAAGCCTAGGGAGGACGAAAATGACCTAATTGATCATCCAATGACACAAACACACCTATTGGATGCACAAGATTGGTTAAAAACCCTAATTGGACAAGAATAAGCCTAGGGAGGACGAAAATGTCCTAATTGATCATCCATTGCCACAAACACACCTATTGGATGCACAAGATTGGTTAAAAACCATAATTGGACAAGAATATGCCTAGGGAGGACGAAAATGACCTAAATATTAATTCAATGACACAAACAAACTTATTGGATGCACAAGAATGGTTAAAAACCCTAATTGGACAAGAATAAGCCTAGGGAGGACGAAAATGACCTAATTGATCATCCAATGACACAAACACACCTATTGGATGCACAAGATTGGTTAAAAACCCTAATTGGACAAGAATAAGCCTAGGGAAGACCAAAATGACCTAATTGATCATCCAATGACACAAACACACCTATTGGAAGCACAAGATTGGTTAAAAACCCTAATTGGACAAGTATATGCCTAGGGAGAACCAAAATGACCTAATTGATCATCCAATGACACAAACACACCTATTGGATGCACAAGATTGGTTAAAAACCCTAATTGGACAAGAATATGCCTAGGGAGGACGAAAAGGACCTAAATATTAATTCAATGACATAAACAAACTTATTGGATGCACAAGATTGGTTAAAAACCCTAATTGGACAAGAATAAGCCTAGGGAGGACGAAAATGACCTAATTGATCATCCAATGAGACAAACACACCTATTGGATGCACAAGATTGGTTAAAAACCCTAATTGGACAAGAATAAGCCCTGTGAGGACCAAAATGACCTAATTGATCATCCAATGACACAAACACACCTATTGGAAGCACAAGATTGGTTAAAATCCCTAATTGGACAAGAATATGCTTAGGGAGGACAAAAAAGACCTAATTGATCATCCAATGACACAAACACACCTATTGGATGCACAAGATTGGTTAAAAACCCTAATTGGACAAGAATATGCCTAGGGAGGACGAAAAGGACCTAAATATTAATTCAATGACACAAACAAACTTATTGGATGCACAAGATTGGTTAAAAACCCTAATTGGACAAGAATAAGCCTAGGGAGGACGAAAATGACCTAATTGATCATCCAATGACACAAACACACCTATTGGATGCACAAGATTGGTTAAAAACCCTAATTGGACAAGAATAAGCCAAGTGAGGGCCAAAATGACCTAATTGATCATCCAATGACACAAACACACCTATTGGAAGCACAAGATTGGTTAAAAACCCTAATTGGACAAGAATATGCTTAGGGAGGACAAAAATGACCTAATTGATCATCCAATGACACAAACACACCTATTAGATGCACAAGATTGGTTAAAAACCCTAATTGGACAAGAATTTGCCTAGGGAGGAGTAAAATGACCTAAATATTAATTCAATGACACAAACAAAGTTATTGGATGCACAAGATTGATTAAAAACCCTAATTGGACAAGAATAAGCCTAGGGAGGACGAAAATGACCTAATTGATCATCCAATGGCACAAACACACCTATTGGATGCACAAGATTGGTTAAAAATCCTAATTGGGCAAGAATATGCCTAAGGAGGACGAAAATGACCTAAATATTAATTCAATGACACAAACAAACTTATTGGATGCACAAGATGGGCTAAAAACCCTAATTGGAAAAGAATAAGCCTAGGGAGGACGAAAATGACCTAAATGTTAATCCAATGACACAAACACACCTATTGGATGCACAAGATTGGTTAAAAACCCTAATTGGACAAGAATAAGCCTAGGGAGGACGAAAATGACCTAATTGATCATCCAATGACACAAACACACCTATTAGATGCACAAGATTGGTTAAAAACCCTAATTGGACAAGAATTTGCCTAGGGAGGAGGAAAATGACCTAAATATTAATTCAATGACACAAACAAAGTTATTGGATGCACAAGATTGGTTAAAAACCCTAATTGGACAAGAATAAGCCTAGGGAGGACGAAAATGACCTAATTGATCATCCAATGGCACAAACACACCTATTGGATGCACAAGATTGGTTTAAAATCCTAATTGGGCAAGAATATGCCTAGGGAGGACGAAAATGACCTAAATATAAATTCAATGACACAAACAAACTTATTGGATGCACAAGATGGGTTAAAAACCCTAATTGGACAAGAATAAGCCTAGGGAGGATGAAAATGACCTAAATGTTAATCCAATGACACAAACACACCTATTGGATGCACAAGATTGGTTAAAAACCCTAATTGGACAAGAATAAGCCTAGGGAGGACGAAAATGACCTAATTGATCATCCAATGACACAAACACACCTATTGGATGCACAAGATTGGTTAAAAACTCTAATTGGACAAGAATAAGCCTAGGGAGGACGAAAATGACCTAATTGATCATCCATTGCCACAAACACACCTATTGGATGCACATAATTTGTTAAAAACCCTAGTTGGACAAGAATATGCCTAGGGAGGACGAAAATGACCTAATTGATCATCCAATGACACAAACACACCTATTGGATGCACAAGATTGGTTAAAAACCCTAATTGGACAAGAATAAGCCTAGGGAGGACGAAAATGACCTAATTGATCATCCAATGACACAAACACACCTATTGGATGCACAAGATTGGTTAAAAACCCTAATTGGACAAGAATAAGCCTAGGGAGGACGAAAATGACCTAATTGATCATCCAATGACACAAATGAACTTATTGGATGCACAAGATTGGTTAAAAGTCCTAATTGGACAAGAATAAGCCTAGGGAGGACGAAAATGACCTAAATGCTAATCCAATGACACAACTCAACTTATTGGATGCACAAGATTGGTTAAAAACCCTAATTGGGCAAGAATAAGCCTAGGGAGGACGAAAATGACCTAATTGATCATCCAATGACACAAACACACCTATTGGATGCACAAGATTGGTTAAAAACCCTAATTGGACAAGAATAAGCCTAGGGAGGACGAAAATGACCTAATTGATCATCCAATGACACAAACACACCTATTGGATGCACAAGATTGGTTAAAAACCCTAATTGCACAAGAATATGCCTAGGGAGGACGAATATGACCTAAATGTTAATCCAATAACACAAATGAACTTATTGGATGCACAAGATTGGTTAAAAACCCTAATTGGACAAGAATAAGCCTAGGGAGAACGAAAATGACCTAAATGTTAATCCAATGACACAACTCAACTTATTCGATGCACAAGATTGGTTAAAAACCCTAATTGGACAAGAATAAGCCTAGGGAGGACGAAAATGACCTAATTGATCATCCAATGACACAAACACACCTATTGGATGCACAAGATTGGTTAAAAACCCTAATTGGACAAGAATAAGCCTAGGGAGGACGAAAATGACCTAATTGATCATCCAATGACACATACACACCTATTAGATGCACAAGATTAGTTAAAAACCCTAATTGGACAAGAATAAGCCTAGGGAGGACGAAAATGACCTAATTGATCATCCAATGACCCAAACACACCTATTGGATGGACAAGATTGGTTAAAAACCCTAATTGGACAAGAATATGCCTAGGGAGGACGAAAATGACCTAATTGATCATCCAATGACACAAACACACCTATTGGATGCACAAGATTGGTTAAAAACCCTAATTGGACAAGAATATGCTTAGGGGGGACGAAAATGAGCTAAATATTAATTCAATGACACAAACAAACTTATTGGATGCACAAGATTGGTTAAAAACCCTAATTGGACAAGAATAAGCCTAGGGAGGACGAAAATGACCTAATTGATCATCCAATGACACAAACACACCTATTGGATGCACAAGATTGGTTAAAAACCCTAATTGGACAAGAATAAGCCTAGGGAGGACGAAAATGACCTAATTGATCATCCATTGCCACAAACACACCTATTGGATCCACAAGATTGGTTAAAAACCCTAATTGGACAAGAATAGGCCTAGGGAGGACGAAAATGACCTAATTGATCATCCAATGACACAAACACACCTATTGGATGCACAAGATTGGTTAAAAACCCTAATTAAACAAGAATATGCCTAGGGAGGACGAAAATGACCTAAATATTAATTCAATGACATAAACAAATTTGTTGGATGCACAAGATTGGGTAAAAACCCTAATTGGACAAGAATAAGCCTAGGGATGACGAAAATGACCTAATTGATCATCCAATGACACAAACACACCTATTGGAAGCAAAAAACTGGTTAAAAACCCTAATTGGACAAGAATATGCCTAGGGAGGACGAAAATGACCTTAATATTAATCCAATGATACAAATGAAGTTATTGGATGCACAAGATTGGTTAAAAACCCTAATTGGACAAGAATAAGCCTAGGGAGGACGAAAATGACCTAATTGATCATCCAATGACACAAACACACCTATTGGATGCACAAGATTGGTTAAAAACCCTAATTGGACAAGAATAAGCCTAGGGAGGACGAAAATGACCTAATTGATCATCCAATGACACAAACACACCTATTGGATGCACAAGATTGGTTAAAAACCCTAATTGGACAAGAATAAGCCTAGGGAGGACGAAAATGACCTAATTGATCATCCAATGACACAAACACACCTATTGGATGCACAAGATTGGTTTAAAACCCTAGTTGATCAAGAATATGCCTAGGAAGGACGAAAATGACCTAATTGATCATCCAATGACACAAATGAACTTATTGGATGCACAAGATTGGTTAAAAACCCTAATTGGACAAGAATAAGCCTAGGGAGGACGAAAATGACCTAATTGATCATCCAATGACACAAACACACCTATTGGATGCACAAGATTGGTTAAAAACCCTAATTGGACAAGAATAAGCCTAGGGAGGACGAAAATGACCTAATTGATCATCCAATGACACAAACACACCTATTGGATGCACAAGATTGGTTTAAAACCCTAGTTGGACAAGAATATGCCTAGTGAGGACGAAAATGACCTAATTGATCATCCAATGACACAAACACACTTATTGGATGCACATGATTGGTTAAAAACCCTAATTGGAAAAGAATAAGCCTAGGGAGGACGAAAATGACCTAATTGATCATCCAATGACACAAACACACCTATTGGATGCACAAGATTGGTTAAAAACCCTAATTGGACAAGAATAAGCCTAGGGAGGACGAAAATGACCTAATTGATCATCCAATGACACAAACACACCTATTGGATGCACAAGATTGGTTAAAAACCCTAATTGGACAAAAATAAGCCCAGGGAGGACGAAAATGACCTAATTGATCATCCAATGACACAAACACACCTATTGGATGCACAAGATTGGTTAAAAACCCTAATTGGACAAGAATAAGCCTAGGGAGGACGAAAATGACCTAATTGATCATCCAATGACACAAAACACCTATTGGATGCACAAGATTGGTTAAAAATCCTAATTGGACAAGAATAAGCCTAGGGAGGATAAAAATGACCTAATTGATCATCCAATGACACAAACACACCTATTGGATGCACAAGATTGGTTAAAAACCCTAATTGGACAAGAATAAGCCTAGGGAGGACGAAAATGACCTAATTGATCATCCAATGACACAAACACACCTATTGGATGCACAAGATTGGTTAAAAACCCTAATTGGACAAGAATAAGCCTAGGGAGGACGAAAATGACCTAATTGATCATCCAATCACACAAACACACCTATTGGATGCACAAGATTGGTTAAAAACCATAGTTGGACATGAATATGCCTAGGGAGGATGAAAATGACCTAATTGATCATCCAATGACACAAATGAACTTATTGGATGCACAAGATTGGTTAAAAACACTAATTGGACAAAAATAAGCCTAGGGAGGACAAAAATGACCTAATTGATCATCCAATGACACAAACACACCTATTGGATGCACAAGATTGGTTAAAAACCCTAATTGGACAAGAATAAGCCTAGGGAGGACGAAAATGACCTAATTGATCATCCAATGACACAAACACACCTATTGGATGCACAAGATTGGTTAAAAACCCTAATTGGACAAGAATAAGCCTAGGGAGGACGAAAATGACCTAATTGATCATCCAATGACAAAAACACACCAATTGGATGCACAAGATTGGTTAAAAACCCTAGTTGGACAAGAACATGCCTAGGGAGGACGAAAATGACCTAAATATTAATTCAATGACACAAACAAAGTTATTGGATGCACAAGATTGGTTAAAAACCCTAATTGGACAAGAATAAGCCTAGGGAGGACGAAAATGACCTAATTGATCATCCAATGACACAAACACACCTATTGGATGCACAAGATTGGTTAAAAACCCTAATTGGACAAGAATAAGCCTAGGGAGGACGAAAATGACCTAATTGATCATCCAATGACACAAACACACCTATTCGAAGCAAAAGATTGGTTAAAAACCCTAGTTGGACAAGAATATGCCTAGGGAGGACGAAAATGACCTAATTGATCATCCAACGACACAAATGAACTTATTGGATACACAAGATTGGTTAAAAACCCTAATTGGACAAGAATAAGCATAGAAAGGACGAAAATGACCTAATTGATCATCCAATGACACAAACACACCTATTGGATGCACAAGATTGGTTAAAAACCCTAGTTGAACAAGAATATACCTAGGGAGGACGAAAATGACCTAATTGATCATCCAATCACACAAATGAACTTATTGGATGCACAAGATTTGTTGAAAACCCTAATTGGACAAGAATAAGCCTAGGGAGGACGAAAATCACCTAAATATTAATTCAATGACACAAACAAAGTTATTGGATGCACAAGATTGGTTAAAAACCCTAATTGGACAAGAATAAGCCTAGGGAGGACGAAAATGACCTAATTGATCATCCAATGACACAAACACACCTTTTGGAAGCACAAGATTGGTTAAAAACCCTAATTGGACAAGAATATGCCTAGGGAGGACGAAAATGACCTAAATGTTAATCCAAAGACACAAATGAACTTATTGGATGCACAAGATTAGTTAAAAACCATAATTGGACAAGAATAAGCCTAGGGAGGACGAAAATGACCTAATTGATCATCCAATGACACAAACACACCTATTGGATGCACAAGATTCGTTAAAAACCCTAATTGGACAAGAATATACCTAGGGAGGACGAAAATGATCTAATTCATCATCCAATGGCACAAACACACCTATTGGATGCACAAGATTGGTTAAAAACCCTAATTGGACAAGAATAAGCCTAGGGAGGACGAAAATGACCTAATTGATCATCCAATGACACAAACACACCTATTGGATGCACAAGATTGGTTAAAAACCCTAATTGGACAAGAATAAGCCTAGGGAGGACGAAAATGACCTAATTGATCATCCATTGCCACAAACACACCTATTGGATGCACAAGATTGGTTAAAAACCCTAATTGGACAAGAATATGCCTAGGGAGGACGAAAATGACCTAAATATTAATTCAATGACACAAACTAACTTATTGGATGCACAAGATTGGTTAAATACCCTAATTGGACAAGAATAAGCCTAGGGAGGACGAAAATGACCTAATTGATCATCCAATGACACAAACACACCTATTGGGTGCACAAGATTGGTTAAAAACCCTAATTGGACAAGAATAAGCCTAGGGAGGACCAAAATGACCTAATTGATCATCCAATGACACAAACACACCTATTGGAAGCACAAGATTGGTTAAAAACCCTAATTGGACAAGTATATGCCTACGGAGAACCAAAATGACCTAATTGATCATCCAATGACACAAACACACCTATTGGATGCACAAGATTGGTTAAAAACCCTAATTGGACAAGAATATGCCTAGGGAGGACGAAAAGGACCTAAATATTAATTCAATGACACAAACAAACTTATTGGATGCACAAGATTGGTTAAAAACCCTAATTGGACAAGAATAAGCCTAGGGAGAACGAAAATGACCTACTTGATCATCCAATGACACAAACACACCTATTGGATGCACAAGATTGGTTAAAAACCCTAATTGGACAAGAATAAGCCAAGTGAGGACCAAAATGACCTAATTGATCATCCAATGACACAAACACACCTATTGGAAGCACAAGATTGGTTAAAAACCCTAATTGGACAAGAATATGCTTAAGGAGGACAAAAATGACCTAATTGATCATCCAATGACACAAACACACCTATTAGATGCACAAGATTGGTTAAAAACCCTAATTGGACAAGAATTTGCCTAGGGAGGAGTAAAATGACCTAAATATTAATTCAATGACACAAACAAAGTTATTGGATGCACAAGATTGGTTAAAAACCCTAATTGGACAAGAATAAGCCTAGGGAGGACGAAAATGACCTAATTGATCATCCAATGGCAGAAACACACCTATTGGATGCACAAGATTGGTTAAAAATCCTAATTGGGCAAGAATATGCCTAGGGAGGAAGAAAATGACCTAAATATTAATTCAATGACACAAACAAACTTATTGGATGCACAAGATGGGTTAAAAACCGTAATTGGACAAGAATAAGCCTAGGGAGGACGAAAATGACCTAAATGTTAATCCAATGACACAAACACACCTATTGGATGCACAAGATTGGTTAAAAACCCTAATTGGACAAGAATAAGCCTAGGGAGGACGAAAATGACCTAATTGATCATCCAATGGCAGAAACACACCTATTGGATGCACAAGATTGGTTAAAAATCCTAATTGGGCAAGAATATGCCTAGGGAGGACGAAAATGACCTAAATATTAATTCAATGACACAAACAAACTTATTGGATGCACAAGATGGGTTAAAAACCGTAATTGGACAAGAATAAGCCTAGGGAGGACGAAAATGACCTAAATGTTAATCCAATGACACAAACACACCTATTGGATGCACAAGATTGGTTAAAAACCCTAATTGGACAAGAATAAGCCTAGGGAGGACGAAAATGACCTAAATCTTAATCCAATGACACAAACACACCTATTGGATGCACAAGATTGGTTAAAAACCCTAATTGGACAAGAATAAGCCTAGGGAGGACGAAAATGACCTAATTGATCATCCAATGACACAAACACACCTATTGGATGCACAAGATTGGTTAAAAACCCTAATTGGACAAGAATAAGCCTAGGGAGGACGAAAATGACCTAATTGATCATCCAATGACACAAACACACCTATTGGATGCACAAGATTGGTTAAAAACCCTAATTGGACAAGAATAATCCTAGGGAGGACAAAAATGACCTAATTGATCATCCAATGACACAAATGAACTTATTGGATGCACAAGATTGGTTAAAAACCCTAGTTGTAGAAGAATATGCCTAGGGAGGACGAAAATGACCTAATTGATCTTCCAATGACACAAATGAACTTATTGGATGCACAAGATTTGTTAAAAACCCTAATTGGACAAGAATAAACCTAGGGAGGACGAAAATGACCTAATTGATCATCCAATGACACAAACACACCTATTGGATGCACAAGATTGGTTAAAAACCCTAATTGGACAAGAATAAGCCTAGGGAGGACGAAAATGACCTAAATGTTAATCCAATGACCCAACTCAACTTATTGGATGCACAAGATTGGTTAAAAACCCTAATTGGACAAGAATAAGCATAGGGAGGACGAAAATGACCTAATTGATCATCCAATGACACAAACACACCTATTGGATGCACAAGATTGGTTAAAAACCCTAATTGGACAAGAATAAGCCTAGGGAGGACGAAAATGACCTAATTGATCATCCAATGACACAAACACACCTATTGGATGCACAAGATTGGTTAAAAACCCTAATTTGACTAGAATAAGCCTAGGGAGGACGAAAATAACCTAATTAATCATCCAATGACACAAACACACCTATTGGATGCACAAGAATGGTTAAAAACCCTAATTGGACAAGAATATGCCTAGGGAGGACGAAAATGACCTAAATGTTAATCCAATGACACAAATGAACTTATTGGATGCACAAGATTGGTTAAAAACCCTAATTGGACAAGAATAAGCCTAGGGAGGACGAAAATGACCTAAATGTTAATCCAATGACACAACTCAACTTATTGGATGCACAAGATTGGTTAAAAACCCTAATTGGACAAGAATAAGCCTATGGAGGACGAAAATGACCTAATTGATTATCCAATGACACAAACATACCTATTGGATGCACAAGATTGGTTAAAAACCCTAATTGGACAAGAATAAGCCTAGGGAGGACGAAAATGACCTAATTGATCATCCAATGACACAAACACACCTATTGGATGCACAAGATTGGTTAAAAACCCTAATTGGACAAGAATATGCCTAGGGAGGACGAAAATGACCTAATTGATCATCCAATGACACAAACACACCTATTGGATGCAGAAGATTGGTTAAAAACCCTAATTGGACAATAATATGCGTAGGGAGGACGAAAATGACCTAAATATTAATTCAATGACACAAACAAACTTATTGGATTCACAAGATTGGTTAAAAACCCTAATTGGGCAAGAATAGGCCTAGGGAGGACGAAAATGACCTAATTGATCATCCAATGACACAAACACACCTATTGGATGCACAAGATTGGTTAAAAACCCTAATTGGACAAGAATAAGCCTAGGGAGGACGAAAATGACCTAATTGATCATCCAATGACACAAACACACCTATTGGATGCACAAGATTGGTTAAAAACCCTAATTGGACAAGAATATGCCTAGGGAGGACGAAAATGACCTAATTGATCATCCAATGACACAACTAAACTTATTGGATGCACAAGATTGGTTAAAAACCCTAATTGGACAAGAATAAGCCTAGGGAGGACGAAAATGACCTAATTGATCATCCAATGACACAAACACACCTATTGGATGCACAAGATTGGTTAAAAACCCTAATTGGACAAGAATATGCCTAGGGATGACGAAAATGACCTAAATGTTAATCCAATGACACAAACACACCTATTGGATGCACAAGATTGGTTAAAAACCCTAATTGGACAAGAATAAGCCTAGGGAGGACGAAAATGACCTAATTGATCATCCAATGACACAAACACACCTATTGGATGCACAAGATTGGTTAAAAACCCTAATTGGACAAGAATATGCCTAGGGAGGACGAATATGACCTAATTGGTCACCCAATGACACAAACACACCTATTGGATGCACAAGATTGGTTAAAAACCCTAATTGGACAAGAATAAGCCTAGGGAGGACGAAAATGACCTAATTGATCATCCAATGACACAAACACACCTATTGGATGCACAAGATTGGTTAAAAACCCTAATTGGACAAGAATAAGCCTAGGGAGAACGAAAATGACCTAATTGATCATCCAATGACACATACACACCTATTGGATGCACATGATTGGTTTAAAACCTTAGTTGGACAAGAATATGCCTAGGGAGGACGAAAATTACCTAATTGATCATCCAATGACACAAACACACCTATTGGATGCACAAGATTGGTTAAAAACCCTAATTGGACAAGAATATGCCTAGGGAGGACGAATATGACCTAAATGTTAATCCAATAACACAAATGAACTTATTGGATGCACAAGATTAGTTACAAACCCTAATTGGACAAGAATAAGCCTAGGGAGGACGAAAATGACCTAATTGATCATCCAATGACACAAACACACCTATTGGATGCACAAGATTGGTTAAAAACCCTAATTGGACAAGAATATGCCTAGGGAGGACGAAAATGACCTTATTGATCATCCAATAACACAAACACACCTATTGGATGCACAAGATTGGTTAAAAACCCTAATTGGACAAGAATAAGCCTAGGGAGGACGAAAATGACCTAATTGATCATCCAATGACACAAACACACCTATTGGATGCACAAGATTGGTTAAAAACCCTAATTGGACAACAATATGCCAAGGGAGGACGAAAATGACCTAATTGATCATCCAATGATACAAACACACCTATTGGATGCACAAGATTGGTTAAAAACCCTAATTGGACAACAATATGCCTAGGGAGGACGAAAATGACCTAATTGATCATCCAATGACACAAACACACCTATTGGATGCACAAGATTGGTTAAAAACCCTAGTTGGACAAGAACATGCCTAGGGAGGACGAAAATGACCTAATTGATCATCCAATTACACTAATGAACTTATTGGATGCACAAGATTGGTTAAAAACCCTAATTGGACAAGAATAAGCCTAGGGAGGACGAAAATGACCTAATTGATCATCCAATGACACAAACACACCTATTGGATGCACAAGATTGGTTAAAAACCCTAATTGGACAAGAATATGCCTAGGGAGGACGAAAATGACCTAATTGATCATCCAATGACACAAACACACCTATTGGATGCACAAGATTGGTTAAAAACCCTAATTGGACAAGAATATGCCTAGGGAGGACAAAAATGACCTAAATATTAATTCAATGACACAAATAAACTTATCGGATGCACAAGATTGGTTAAAAACCCTAATTGGACAAGAATAAGCCTAGGGAGGACGAAAATGACCTAATTGATCATCCAATGACACAAACACACCTATTGGATGCACAAGATTGGTTAAAAACCCTAATTGGACAAGAATATGCCTAGGGAGGACGAAAATGACCTAATTGATCATCCAATGACACAAACACACCTATTGGATGCCCAAGATTGCTTAAAAACCCAAATTGGACAAGAATATGCCTAGGGAGGACGAAAATGACCTAAATATTAATTCAATGACACAAACAAACTTATCGGATGCACAAGATTGGTTAAAAACCCTAATTGGACAAGAATAAGCCTAGGGAGGACGAAAATGACCTAATTGATCATCCAATGACACAAACACACCTATTGGATGCACAAGATTGGTTAAAAACCCTAATTGGACAAGAATAAGCCTAGGGAGGACGAAAATGACCTAATTAGTCATCCAATGACACAAACACACCTATTGGATGCACAAGATTGGTTAAAAACCCTAATTGGACAAGAATATGCCTATGGAGGACGAAAATGACCTAATTGATCATCCAATGACACAAACACAC
Source organism: Cicer pinnatifidum (assembly GCA_037974775.1). Taxonomy (NCBI): domain Eukaryota; kingdom Viridiplantae; phylum Streptophyta; class Magnoliopsida; order Fabales; family Fabaceae; genus Cicer; species Cicer pinnatifidum. The sequence goes on along the minus strand of JBBPBR010001569.1, from coordinate 10,252 downwards.
CTTTTGGATGCACAAGATCGGTTAAAAACCCTAATTGGACAAGAATATGCCTAGGGAGGACGAAAATGACCTAATTGATCA